>CM035114.1:46972707-47169017 GCA_020205505.1 Panax japonicus
GATGAGCATTTGAGTGCCCAGCAAGTATTAACAATATATATATATGAACTGAAAGCATTTAAATGTTTTCTATATACTATTCTTCTACAACAAGGCAAAAGTTGTGAAGTAATCTATACCAACAATAACTACATAACTATTTCAAATTTTTGAAACTACGTACAGACCATATAAAGGTTTTATATGACATAGTATGAACATTATTTTCATTTTTGCAAAGGTTAAACAGAAAATTCATCTGTAAACCGTCATAACTTACGAACACGGGGGTGATCAGCCCGTTGTGTCCTACATTGATCAATACTACATTACAAAAATGGTGTTACCATTTACTTGATCCGCCTTAGGCGCATAAAAATTTTCCCTGGTAAGGGATGTTCATATTTGTCAGGGTTCCAAGCCAAAGGTTTTACATTATCCAACAATAGTTTATAATTCAACATACATGTATATCAAAGAGGTATCAACATGCGATTAAATACTATGATTATCCAAGTGGGGACACTTGTATAATCATTTATAGAAATTAACGAACAAAATACATATCTGAATTATCATATACTAACATGTTGATAATCAATGGGCGTATATAATATAGACTTTAAAAATCTATATAATAATAATATAAATTTGAAACATTCTTACATTTATCCAATGCATAAAGAAAATGCAAAGGTAGGGTACTTGCCTGATGCGCTGCTACAAGTTCTTAACTTAATTCTACCCTTTTTATCACAACCTATCATTAAGCAAATCAATCATTCAATTAGAACATTATATCATAATACATAATACTGCATATAGCAGTCAGCACATTCCTAATCACGTTGTCACATAACTTAACGACCATTATATCACAATTAAACAATTTACAAGTCAATCCTATCTAAGTTTAGATCAATTTCTGAAACATGCCTACTTATCGATAGCCTTATTAGATAATAATCGAGTCTAAGACTCTATTCTATATCAAAATATTTAAATAGATAACTTAAACAACAGTCACACTATTTTTCATGACCTCATAATAATTTTAAAACAATTATTATCATTTATCATAATTTTTTGAAATATCAGAATCATTATTAAATGATTTAAATAACAAACAATTCTATTAAAATATCACTATTCAAATATTACAAGTTATGAATTACAACTTAAAATATTTTTAATTCACTTATATCCTTTTTAAATAATTTTTAAATAAATAAAACCATTTTTAACTATTTATTTAATATAATTATTAAATAAATTTAATATCATTAATATATCATTAATATTAAATTATTAATAAAATTACCCTTTAAATATTAAAAGTTATAGTTTATAACTTAAAATATCTTTAAACACTTTATTCTCATTTAAAATAATTATTATAATATTAAAATCATTTTTAAACCAAATTATTTAATATCATTATTAAATAACTTTAATATCATTATTAATCATTAATTAATGAGTTTAACCTTTAAATATTAAAAGTTATATTTTATAACTTTAAAATATTCTTAAATATCTTATTATTATTTAAAATGATTTTTAAAATAATAAAATCATTTTTAATTTATTTATTTACTTCATTTAGTAAATAACTTAATTATCATTAATATTAATTTATTAATGAAAATTATCAAATAATATTAAAATTTATCAAAAATAACTTAAATTATTTTCTCATACCATAATATAATTTTACATGATTTTTCAAATATTAAAATTATTTTTAAATAATTTATTTAATATTATAATTAAATAAATTAAATACTTTTAATATTCCAAAAATATTAAATATTTATGAAATATATTTAAAATAATTAAAAACTAATTTTTAGAATTTAAAATAATTTTTAATAATTTATTTTGTATTTTTAATAATTAAAAACTATTTCTTTCTATTTATTAAATTATTTTCGGAAAATATAATAATTTCTGTCGCTAAAGACCACCTATAGCGACAGAACCGTCGCTATAGGTGTTCTTCATGTTCTTCATACCAGCCCAGAACTTCAAACTCAGAACCGAGAGGCTATGTTTGACCGTGATTAACTCCGTGCGTGCAGTGATTCTGGACTCGATTTTGGTCAGATTGTGTAGTACAATTACAAGACTATAAGATACAACAATCAACATGGACAAATCACATAACACCAGTCAGATCTACTCGCCTAAACTCGTTGTCAGAGGTTGTTCTTCATTTCCGGGTTTCCCAGAAATGAAGAACAGACCGACTGACCACTTTTGATCGCCAGCAACTTGCTACATGTTAACTGTTTTTGAGATCTAAGAGCTTTAATGTGTAGACCACATGTAGGACTACTTATTCATTACATAAAATAAACCAAACATCAACACGTCAATCAGATACAAGCAGGTCAACCACTGACAGAATCTGTGCTCATGTGTTTTTCTGGGTTTTCTAGAAAACCGTAAATATGGGTTTTCTCTACTACTTTGACCAGCCACAAATTTCAGTATAGGAAATGTTTTAACAATATAAAAGCATGATTCTATAGTCAATATACTAGACTACAACCTAGCTTCAACAAATCAAACAAAACAACAACTACCAGCAAGATCCGAAGCCACAAATATATTGTCAGACACTGAAAACCGTTTCTGGGTTACCCAAAACTCAGCCGGTCAAGCTCGGTCAACGTGCTTTGACCTTAAATAACTTTTGATCTATAACAGATTTGATCTTGATTCTTTTTACAGATAAAAGACAACATTGCAAGCTACTAATAACAACTTAAAAACAACACAAAACATCATCGAGCAAGGATCTGTGGCCACTGACATTCATTGTCAGGCCACAGAATCAAGCTATACCCGGATCTTGTAGATCTTAATTCTGAGCGTCTAGATGTTATGGATCTAACATCTAGCAACCCAGATCATCACTAGATACTAAAACTAACATAATACAACACTTAAATAAAAAATCTAAACACAAATTATGGACAGATTTTCTAGCTTGAATTTTATACCTCTCTTGATTTGATCTTGATCTTAAGCTACTGATTTGATATGGGATTTCGTGGGGCTTGATTTTGGGACTAACCTAGCACTGATTTTCGTTGGTTTTAGAGAGAGAAAGTCTAAGAGGAGTGTTGGTGAATAAAATAGCAAAATTAGTATTTTTCTCTTTCTTAAATCTTATATACTAAATCTAGGGAATGATTTGCTGAGTTTGATTGCTACCACATGTTGTTTAAAGTCTTCAAAATATCAATAGTTGGTGACCAACTCAAGCTTTAGCAAGATCCACACTCAATCTCCTAGCACATGTGCAAAAAGGGCATAAAAGTCATTTTATTTATTAATTTTTATGGAACAAAAATAATTTGGACAAAGTATTAGGGTTTAATAACACTAGTATATTTAACCTTGCTAATTTAAGCAATTTAGGGTTTATCAATTCAATTAACTAGGATTTCTAAAAAAAACACAATTAGGGTTTTCTAATAATTAGAAAATACAATTATAATTGAGGTTTCTAATTTAATACACCTACATAAATTTATATCATATAACACAGATATATAACAATATTAAATCTTATACCGTGAAACTAGGGTTTTCGAATATTATAACACAATTGATTAATTATTATCAGTTCTCGTACATGCAATTCATATTATAACACTTAAAATATTAAAATATCATAATGTTATTATTATTCGTTATCCAAAACCAAGATTAGGGTTGGTAAAAATATTATTAGGGTTTGGTCATATAATAAAATCGTTCCACACATTAACATTGCACTCATAATCATGCATATTTATAATACTAACAAATAATAATAATATATTATTATTCTCATTCCCTGATAGAAAATCCGAAATTAGGGTTTGGATTCTATATCTGATTTACCTTTCATAAATAACTTAATTAACTGAACAAACTTCATTTAATAAAATAATTGTTATAAATATTCTAAAATAATTTCATAGATTATTCAAATAATAGTTAATTTTATTTTCATAGAAAATAATTGATAAAAACCTTTCCAATATGGAATTAATTATTATAATATTATATTTGATAATAAACCATGATTCTAAAAATAAAATCATTTACAATTTTTCATGTAATAAATATATTTTATATTTACCACATAAATATATATACACAATATCTTGTACAAATCCTCATCCTTAATAAAAAAAAATTATACACAAATTTTCTTATTTATTTATATAGAAAATATCGGGTTGTCACAGGCAAGCCTAATAGTGACTGGCTCTTATTAGCGACCGCACGCGGTCGCTACATATGCCACATGTTTAAATATTAGCGGCCACAGGCGGTCGCAGAACGCGATCATTTATTCTATTTAATCTAACTCGAACCAGACATTCAGGTAGAATAGAAAACGAAGAAAAGAAGAACGCAAAGGGAGAAGACGGCAGGGAGAAGAAGGCAAGGAGAAGAGGGAGAAGAACGAATTTGGTAGTTTTCGCATTTCCTCGATTTAGGTACGTTAATATATCTCTTTATTGTGCATTTTTTTTGCTAAAAGGGTTTTCAATTTTTATCTCAATATGGGAATTTACTTGGGAAAATCTATCAATTGTGCTCATGCTTCTTTTAATCACTTCTCCAGTAGGTTAATCCTCCATCTTAATTTATGATATAATCATTATTATTTGGAATCTATGTGAAACCCCAGATTTTATGAATAAAGAATTAATTTTCTCGAAATAATTTTTTAATATTATGGTGTGAATTTGAGATAATATTATATATGTGGGTAGTATTTATAAATTTTGCAAAGTATGCAAGGTGTTATATTATATTCAATTGGTCAGGGAATATTTTTTGTGTCGGAAAATATTCGTACGACGGTACAATTATTGGTGGACCCCACAACGGAATTATTGTCGGATTGAGAAAATGACAAAAATATTTTATTGAAAATAACGGCGGAAGTTTTACCATTGATACTGTTGAACTACTGGGTAGTAAAAGTACGGTAATACGCGTTGTTGCATAGTAGCACACGGTATTGATTATTGATATTTATGTGAGAAGTCGCTCAGTTTGATTTAATTATTGTCGATTAATAATATGAATTATTATAGCGATGATGACGTTTTGTTTTATTCGTATTATTAACGTAATAAAATAGAAACATCTTTTTATATAAAACAGAATACTTTATTAAAGTTATTCTATAAATAGAATATATTATATTTTATTATGCATAGTGTTGCATAGTGTTTTGTATAGTGTTGCATAGTGTTTACATAGTAAAAATCTTTTTATATAAATAGAATATATTATATTTTATTTAAAAGAGTTTTCTTTAAATATGGACCGTCAGATTAAAGTAAATCAATCTGGACCGTTCATGGATTAGTTACTATGCATTCCATTTTCCTATAAATAGAAACTTATTCCTTCATTATTTTATTACGAATTCACTGAAACTCTAGAGAGAGAAATTATAGAGAGAAAGAAGAAAAGTATTCTGCTACTTTACTACTTCTATATCCAGTTTTTTTTACAGTAAGGGGTGTTATTCTTTCTTATTCATGAAGAGAACTGTTGTTATTCCATTTCTTATTATTCTGTTGGAATAACCTGTATACGCGGTCTACCCTATACTTGGTGACATTTTTCTATTATCCTGTTGGAACATCCTGTCTGTGTGTTTTACACCGGACCTGGTTCCGTCTTTATTATTCTGTTGGAACATCCTGTCGGTGCAAATTTTGCCTGACCTGGTTCCGTTATTATTATTCTGTTGGAATAACCTGTCGATGCGAAGTACCGCATTCATGGTGATTTCTTTTGTTATTCCATTCTTTATTATACTCAGTTGGTTAAATTTTTGACTTCTATACTCCATGAAATTAGTAGAATATCCTTGATATTTGTGCTTCATCCAGTATCCTTTCATGGAAATATTCTTCTGATCATTCTTGAATTTTACTCTACAAAGCAGTATCATGTTAACAATTTGGACGTTAGTAGTTCTTGGATAAATTAATTCTTGAACTTGTTTTATTGAATTCTTATATCATTGTCATCATCCTCATGTTTATGTTATGTTGAAAGTCATCTGTGGCATGTAGTGCATAGATGGACTTTGTATGATTATGACAAGGGATTATTCGGTATAATCATGACCGTAATATTACAAATGATGTGGAAAAAGTCCTCATTGGCCCGTAGTGCATTGATGGACAGTTTTTGGTATGATTATGGCTATGGATTCTCTTTGGCCGTAGTGCAAAGATAAATTATTTTATAGCATGATCAGGACCGTTGATGAAAACACGATTATCTTTGGCCCGCAGTGCATGGATAATTCGTGGTCGTGATACTAAAGAATATCCTTGGCCTGTAGTGCAGGGATGATTTAATGATGTGGATTATTTATTGAGCTGAGTCTCAGTGATAAAAGTGATGAAAAACTTTTTAAATCATAAAAGATAGTAGATTCAATTCTCTACTTGACTCTTTTAATGGATTGCTTGTTCCGCTGCAGTTAAACTTGATGTCTATTGTATTTTATCAGTTTAACATTGTTGGAGGCTAATGATAATTTATTCTGCATTATCTTAGTCATAATATTTCTTACTGGGCTAGTTGAGCTCACCCTTTCTTTCACTGTTCTCTTCAGGAAATGAGAACATAGCAGGGACTAGTCGGGGAACGGAGTGACGGTCCAGAGGATAGCATTAGTAGTCCTCACTATTCTGTGAAATAGTGTATTAATAATTGTAATGAGGACTCTTTTTGAGTTTGTATAATCTCTAGTAGACAATATTTGTATTCAAACTCACAGTTATGTTTTGTCGTATTGTACATGACAGTCCTATTAGTAAGTTGTATTTGAATTATGTACCATATATCTGACGACCCAAGATGGGTGATGTATACCTAATTTTGGGGGCGTCACAATCTATGCTGAGTTAATTTGGTAGTCAGAGACTTATTATTGTCTGTTTATTTGGTAGTCGAAAAAGAAATAGACAAAAATTGGTATAGATATTTGGGCATTCCATCCTCAAAGATTTAAATGTGAAACTGAAACTTAACTAAAGACAAACATTTTTTGCAGTTTGGAGTGGAAATATTTTTTTTTCCTAAGCAAAATGTGAATGAGACTGGGAATGGGAATGAGAATGGGAATGGGAATGGTACAAAGTTGTTAGTTTTTGGAACAATTGACATACATTTTGCTTAGCTTAATTATTTCGTCTGAGCCTATATGTACCTGACACATAATTAACTTTTAAAGTGACTGGTGATTTGCTCATGTATATGAATATGTATATATATAGGAATTAAGGAGTACTACCTTTTTTATATAGGAGTAATTGGTTTGATGAAACATTAAATGAAGACAAAACTACCACCACTTGAATGATCAAGACATAGAAAGAAAATGAAATATGGCTCCCTCACCCTCACCTTTAATATTATAATACCAATCATTTATTTAAATGTGTTACTCTATTTAATTCCATATTAATGTGAATTCACCTACATCACCTTAAAGGATCAAAAATAATTCTTGGTACTAGGAAAAAGGCCAGCAACAATCTCAACTTGCGGAGAATCTATTACTTCACAATTGGCTCACTAGAAAAATAGGAGAATAAACAAAATAAATATAAAAGGACTCGTAAGACTAAATGGCAATAAACATAATCTTGAATATTAAGGCTTAACCCAAAACCTTGGTTGCAATATATGATCATACTTATACCAATCCAATAACATGAACATGAGTATGACATAAAACATAACTAGGAATTAAGTTTATCCATAATTCAATCAAGAAGAAGGTTTAAATAAGTTTATCCATAATTCACAGTCGAGAAGATCAAGATTCCTACAATTTTAAACAAATAAGTTGTGACGCCCCCAAAATTAGGTATACATCACCCATCTTGAGTCGCCAGATACATGGTACAGAATTCAAATACAACTTACTAATACAACTGTCGTGTACAATACGACAAAACATAACTGTGAGTTTGAATACAATTATTGTTTACTAGAGATCATACAAACTCAAAAGGTGTCCTCAATACAATTATTGTCACACTATTTAACAGAATAATGAGGACTACTAATACTATTCTTTGGTCCATCACTCCGTTCCCTGACTCGTCCCAGCTATATTCTCATTTCCTGAAGAGAACAGTGAAAGAAAGGGTGAGCTCAACTAGCCCAGTAAGAAATATTATGACTAAGATAATGCAGAATAAATTATCATTAGCCTTCAATAGTGTTAAACTGATAAAATACAATAAACATCAAGTTTAACTACAGCGGAACCAGCAATCCATTAAAAGAGTCAAGTAGAAAATAAAATCTACTATCTTTTATGATTTAAAAGGTTTTTCATCATCGTTATAGCTGAGACTCAGCTTAATAAATATTTCACATCATCGAATCACCCCCGCACTACGGCCAAGGATATTCTTTAGTATCACGACCACAATTATTCATGCACTACGGCCAAGAATATTTGTGTATTCATTAATGGTCATGATCATGCCAACAACTGTCCATCAATGCACTACGGGCCAATGAGGATTTTTAATTTTTACATCATTTGTAATATTACGGTCATGATTACACCGAATAATCCCTGGTCATAATCATACCAAGTCCATCTATGCACTACAGGCCACAGATGACTTTCAACAATATATAAACATGAGGATGATGACAATGATATAAAAATTCAATAAAACAAGTTCAAGAATTATTTTATCCAGGAATTATTAACGTCCAAATTTGTCAACACGATACTGTTTTGTGGTGTAAAATTCAAGAATGATCAGAAGAAGATTTCCATGAAAGGATACTGGATGAAGCGCAAATATCAAGGATATTCCACTAATTTCATGGAGTATAGAAGTCAAAGTTTTATCCAACTGAGTATAATAAAGAATGGAATAACAAAAGAAATCACTATGCATGCGATAGACCGCATAGACAGGTTATTCCAGCAGAATAATAATAACGGAACCAGGTCAGGTGAAATTCACACCGACAGGATGTTCCAACAGAATAATAAAGAATGGAACCAGGTCCGGTGTAAAACACACAGACAGGATATTCCAACAGAATAATAAATAATGGAACCAGGTCCGGTGTAAAACACACAGACAGGATATTCCAACAGAATAATAAATAATGGAACCAGGTCCGGTGTAAAACACACAGACAGGATATTCCAACAGAATAATAAATAATGGAACCAGGTCCGGTGTAAAACACACAGACAGGATATTCCGACAGAAATATAAAGACATGATAGTAAATGGATGTCACCAAGTATAGGGTATTCCGCGTATACCGGTTATTCCAACAGAATAATAATGAATGAAATAACATAAGGATTTCACCAAGTATAGGGTATTCCGCGTATACCGGTTATTCCAACAGAATAACAAAGAATAGAATAAGTTCTCTTCAAGAAGAAAGAATAACACCCCTTACTTTATTTAGGAGATGGAATACTGCAGTAGTGTAGTAACCGAATACTCTTCTTCTTTCTCTCTTATTCTCTCTATACTTTCTCTCTCTATAGCTTGAACGAATTCGTGAAAAATAATGAAGCCCTAGGCCTCTATTTATAGAAGATTTCTAGCTTAGCACTTGCCATGTGAAAAGGCAAGTGGCTTGACGACTGGTGATGTGAAAAGAAAAGTGGTTTGACGCCTGTAATGTGAAAAGAAAAGTGGTTCGACGCCTGTAATGTGAAACGGCAAGTGGTTCGACGCCTGTAATATGAAACGGCAAGTGGTTTGACGTCTGGTAAAGGTAATTACTATTTACGAAGGTAATTACTATTGACGAAGGTAATTACTATTTACGAAGGTAATTACTATTTATGAAAATAATTACTATTTACGAAAATAATTACTATTTACGAAGGTAATTACTATTTACGAAGGTAATTACTATTTATGAAAGAGACTCTTAGATGATGACATATGGCCCCCCATAAATAATTAAACTTACCACAAACGTCTAATAATAGACTCTTTATATACATCAAGGATTGAATAAAAATTACCAAAAATCATTTTATTTTATTTTTAATCAACACATATTTAATCTTTCAACAATTATTAATCATTTATAACTTGTCGTCTCAATTATTATTTAGATAATATAATATATTATACAGATGATACTGTGACAATAATTGAATCAATAATATAAGAGATATGATGCAGCAATTACTATAGCAATAATTGAGTATAGCTAAGTGACTTCTCACGTAAGCATCAATAATCAATACCGTGTGCTACTATACAACAACGCGTATTACTGTACTTTTACTACCGAGTAGTTCAACAGTTTTAACGGTAACACCTCCACCGTTATTTTATAGAAAGATAATTTTGTCGTTTTCTAACTACGACAATACTTCCGTTGTGGGGTCCACCAATGATTGTGCCGTCGTACGAATATTCCCCGACAAAAAGAATATTCCCCGACCAAACGAATATTTTATAACAACTTGCGTACTTTGCAAAAGTTATAAATATTACCCACAACTATATATTTTATCAAATTTATTCCATAATATTCAAAAATAATAATTATGAAAATTCATCTTTATTTATAAAAACTGGGGTCTTACAACCTCCCCTTCTTATGAAATTTCGCCCTCGAAATTAGGGTACGTACCTGGTATGTAACACCCCCTTCCCGAAGAGGAAAGGGAGGTCACGCACAAAGCACAACAAACCTCAAAATAGTAAACAGAGCACTAATAACTTCAAATTCGTATGTAATAATGATATCCACCAATAAAGTACTAATTATAATTCTCCAACTAGAGTCAAAATAATCAAAACTTAAAAATCGAAACAACCTAGATTGATGGTCAAAGACAACTCTCTCATTACACTAGCCCTGAATCACCCCTGCAAACCTGCCGAAAGAAAAACACAGCATGAGCCAATTGCCCAGTACGGATACAGATATACAAAAGATAAACAACTGATATACGAAAACAACTGAGACAAAATACTGAACAAAGCCTCAAGTGTAAATACGGACGAAAATATAATCTCCACAGATCTGAATAGAATATATCTGAATCAACGTAATGAATATATCTGAATCAATGTAATTGACGAAACAAATAAAAGAATAAAGAAATAACGAACTGAAGTGACTAACTTAATGACTTGAACTGAACAGAAACCAACAAAACTAATCAAATAAAATAATAGGCTGAAACAAATGGCTGGAGTTATTTCATACCGAATGAGCTCAGAAATATACCTTGACACATAGGCAAGTCAAAACAATGCCACACAGGCAAGTCAAAATAATGCCACACAGGCAAGTCAAATGATGCCACACAGGCAAGTCAAAACCATGCCACACAGGCAAGTCAAAATAATGCCACACAGGCAAATCACACATTGGACCGCGAATCCAAATGTATGCAAATCGGATAGGTGTGTTTGGCACAACATCACCAATCCGCAGAACAGAAAACTAGGGTTAACCCATACGCCTCCCACAACAAAACACCAAACGACCCGCTTCCTCCGGAGCCCAAAATGGAGACGCCGTGGACTAATCACACTGCCACGGAAAGTGTCATGCCTCTCGTGCCAAGACGACATGCCTGTGGTACCCCCACAGGTGGTTATAGCTCAGGTATACCCTACAGTATATTCTAACAAAATACCATGTCACAACACATGCGACATAATACCAACAAAAGGGGTTCTATATGTACATGTTGAACCAAATCAAATTATGGTCACAAGGTCTCAAAAGAAGGTAACATGTACCGCTCTACAATTATCAAAAATAAATACTGAACATGATATCCTAATTCAAAGAGTACAATTACAAGTCCAATGTGTCAACTCCAAAATGAAACAATTATATGAATTTCACAAGAAACAATTATGTGAAATAATAATAGAATTTGAAACGAGAAATAAAACGAATAAATCAAATGTAACAAAAGTATCGCTGAAAGAGTACGGAATCCGTACCTGATACTTCCAAACCATTTATAGCACACTCCACAAAATCTTATCCTCAAATGTCAACGATATCAAATATGAAACGTCATTCACAACCTAAACATATTCACCTCAAATTAAAAACAATCCAAACTAATAATTCTAAAATAATTCATAATTTATTTAATATACATTTAATCATCGCCTTTTATCAATTATTAATACTCCAAAATTTATATTTCAAAATTAACTCTTTAAATTTCCTCCGTCTGATCAAAATAAAAGGTAATAATAATACAATTATAAGTTACTTACTAATTATAATTTATATTAATATGAAATTAATTTCCCCAACTACATCAAACTACAATACAAACTCAATTTATAATATATTAATCTTTTAATGATTACTTCTTGTCCTGCAATCAAACTTGATATATATATATATATATATATATATATATATATATATATATATATATATATATATATATATATAATCCTTGTTATATTACAAAAGTCCAGTAGTTCCACCAAATAAAACAAATCTTCCCATTGCCTTGTTAGAATTAATTAGCAAGACATTTCATACACCTCTGAAACCGATCTCATCAATTACAACACCAAATTGAATCCAAATCGATGGGCCAAAATAAACTACTATATTACTAAACAACATTGAAGCTCAGTATGGGCTTCTAAAATGGCGTGGACTCTCTGGACGTTTTTTTATTTTTTTATTATTATTTTTTCCATCATCATTACAAGCTTCCTGATTACATTAGATTCATAGGATTCTCATTATATATATACACATATATTACCCATACTATCCACATTAACCAATAAGGTATTACTACAATTACAGAAACGTTAAGCATACTCTGAAATATACTTGATAGATCTAACCCCTAAAAATAACAATTACTTACTAAATGGGTCTTGCCAAGTATCACGAATTTCTCCTCTTCAATAATTCTGCCGCCTCGCCTACTTCTCTTTTCGCAACCATACAATTCGCTCTCCCCTCTCTTTCCCTCAGTTGTATTACGAAATAAAATTAGGTATAAATGTTTATTAATGAAGAGGTCTTGTTTTAATAAACTTCTAATTGGGTTCACTCAATATTAAGACCCAAATTTTCTAATTTAATTTTTTTTCATCACTTACTAATACTTATTAACCCACATAAATTGAATGACCACTTTGACCCAAATAAAAATGCAAAGTCCAATTAATATGTTTTCCAACAAAAAATAATTTTTATTATTTAATATTATTATTTTTTTCCCGGGTATTACATCACCTACCCCTTAAAAGAATTCCGTCCCCGGAATTAAAAGAATGAACGTATCTAATTATCAAAAGATGTGGATACTCCGCTCGAATAGACTCTTCTATCTCCCAAGTAGCTTCCCGCTCCGAATGATTTTACCACAAGACTTTAACAAAGGAATTATCTTCCTCAATTTTAATTTAATCAGTTATTTAATTATCTATTAAAAGAATTTAATTTTCCAAACAAAACAAGGAAGAAAAGAAGGAAACAAAATCATTTACCTTTTCCAATTTAAACACAATTGTATAAAATAAAATCAATTAATATCTAATTATAAAAAAAATAGGTTATTACATGGTATGTCAAAGAGGTAAGGATACCTTGACTTCATTTCAGATTCTAACTCCCAAGTCATTTCCTCAACATCGTGGTTTCTCCACAAAACTTTGACTTGAGGTATAACCTTGGAGCGTAGAATATGTTCCTTCTTATCCAAGATTTGAACAGGAATCTCTTCATACGTCAAATCTTCCGCTATTTCGTCCGGTTCTAACTCAATAATGTGGTTCGGGTCTTTCACATATTTACGTAACATGGATATGTGAAAAACGTTATGAACACGAGACATACTTGGCGGTAAAGCGAGTCTATAGGCCACCGTTCCTATTCGATCGAGGATTAAAAATGGACCGATGAATCGAGGATTGAGTTTTCCTCTCTTTCCAAATCTTGTAACTCCTTTCCACGGAGTAACACGTAACAACACATGATCTCCTATAATGAATTCCACGTCCTTTCGATGAAGATCAACATAACTCTTTTGTCGACTTTGTGAGGTTTTTATACGTTGTCGGATCGTTTGAATCTTTTCCGTAGTCATACGTACCAACTCCGGTCCCAACAACGTTGCTTCGCCAACCTCATCCCAGCATACTGGAGAACGACACTTTCTTCCATACAACGCTTCAAATGGAGCCATGCCAATACTTGCTTGATAACTGTTATTGTAGGAAAACTCCACCAATGGTAAGAACTTGTCCCAACTTCCCTTGAAATCAAGGACACAGAGTCTTAATAGATCTTCAAGAGTTTGAATAGTTCTCTCCGACTGTCCGTCCGTCTGAGGATGATATGCCGAACTAAATCGTAAGTCTGTGCCCATAGCCTAACCCAAAATCGTGAAGTAAATCTTGGGTCTCGATCAGAAACTATGGATACCGGCATACCATGCAGTCTTACAATCTCGTTTATGTACATACGAGCAAGACGTTCAAGTGTATAAGTTTCTCGTATCGGTAAGAAATGAGCAGACTTGGTCAATCTATCAACAATGACCCAAATCGCATCAATGCCTTGAGAAACCTTAGGAAGACCGGTAATGAAATCCATGGTAATGTGCTCCCACTTCCATTCTGGAATTTCAAGTGGTTGTAATGGACCTTTTGGTACTTGATGCTCCGCTTTAACTCGTTGACAAGTTAGACACCTTGAGATAAACAATGCTATCTCTCTCTTCATATTGCTCCACCAAAATGTATGACGAATATCATGATACATTTTGGTACTTCCAGGATGGATTGCAAACGGTGTATTGTGCGCCTCCATCATGATTTTATACTTTAAATCAGGGTCATTAGGAACACAAAGTCTGGAGTTGACTCGAAGTATTCCTTCTTCATCGATTCTTGCTTCCGGCATAGCACCTTCTTGCACTTTCTTCCTCATACGCATCAGCTCCAGGTCTGTAGCTTGAGCAGCTTTAACTTTATCAATTAAAGTCGGTTCTACTCGTATATTCGCCATCGTCACATGCGTCCCTGGAGTCTTTAACTCTATCTCCATCCTCTGCAAGTCACACAAAATGGGCCCTTGCGTTGACAATATCACACTCGTACTTGCATGTGATCTTCTACTCAATGCGTCAGCTACCACGTTTGCTTTTCCAGGATGGTATTGGATGGTATGATCATAATCTTTCAATAGTTCAAGCCAACGTCGTTGTCGCATGTTGAGTTCCTTTTGAGTGAAGAAATATTTGAGGCTTTTATGATCCGTAAAGATCTCCACTTTCTCCCCATACAAGTAATGCCTCCAAATTTTAAGTGCAAAGACAACAGCTGCCAACTCTAGATCATGAGTAGGATAATTCCTCTCATATTCTTTGAGTTGTCGCGAGGCATAGGCTATGACTTTTCCATGTTGCATGAGAACACATCCCAGCCCTTTGCCCGAAGCATCACTGTAGATGACAAATCCCTCCGAGCCAGATGGTATTGTTAGAACAGGTGCTGAAATGAGTCTCCTCTTGAGTTCTTGAAAACTCTTCTCACATTCTTCGCTCCAACCGAACTTTGTATCTTTCCGAGTCAGCTGAGTCAATGGAGTAGCGATTCGAGAAAATCCTTCCACGAATCTTCGATAATAACCAGCTAAACCGAGAAAGCTACGTACTTCGGTCACTGATTTAGGTTGCTCCCAGCTTTGAATAGCTTCAATCTTTGCTGGGTCAACAGATATTCCACGACTTGATACCACGTGCCCAAGGAATGCTACTTCCTCAAGCCAGAACTCGCATTTCTTCAACTTGGCATAAAGCTTATATTCACGAAGCTTTTGGAGTGTCAGCCTCAAGTGTTGCTCATGATCTTCACGGCTTTTGGAATAAATAAGGATGTCATCAATAAAGACGACCACAAAGTGATCCAAATATTCCTTGAATACTCGGTTCATCATGTCCATGAAGGCAGCAGGAGCATTAGTCAATCCAAAGGACATGACTAGGAATTCATAATGCCCGTACCGAGTTCTGAAAGCCGTCTTTGGAATGTCATCGGTTCTAATCTTCAATTGGTGATACCCGGAACGAAGATCGATCTTTGAAAAGAATTTGGCTCCTTGCAACTGGTCAAACAAGTCATCAATACGTGGCAATGGATACCTATTTTTGATGGTGACATGATTCAACTCCCGATAATCAATACAAAGTCGCATACTCCCATCTTTCTTCTTCACGAATAGAACAGGAGCACCCCAAGGAGAAGTACTAGGACGAATAAAGCCAATGTCTAACAATTCCTGCAGTTGGGTTTTTAACTCCTGAAGTTCAATAGGAGCCATTCGATATGGGGCTTTAGAAATGGGTTTTGTACCGGGTTCAAGGTCGATACAAAATTCAATCTCACGCTCTGGGGGTAGACCAGGAAGTTCTTCGGGGAATACGTCAGGAAATTCATTAACAATAGAAATATCATTCAAAACTGACGTATTTTTGTTTAAATCTGTGACATGAGCTAAGAAAGCTTGACATCCGTTTTTCAATAAACGAATAGCTTTATGGCTTGAGATGACCGTGATTGATTTTAATGGTTTGGTCGCTTGAATTCGCATAATAGGTTGATTAGGAATATGAAAGCTAACAACCTTATGGAAACAATCAATTTTTGCATGATGAGTAGTTAACCAATCAATCCCTAGAATCACGTCAAATGCAAGTATTTTCAATGAAATAAGATCTACAGGTAATGTGAGGGTACCGATTTGAACCAAACAAGACTTATAAACAGTGGATGTAATGAAGGTTTCTCCCAACGGAGTTTCCACAGATAAGTCAAAGTCCAATTTCTCCGGAGTCAAATTTAATCGATGAGCGCAAGTAGGAGAAATAAAAGAATGGGTAGAACCGGTATCAAATAAAGTATAGACTTCGTTAGAGTTTATGATAAGCTTACCCGTGATGACCTCATTCGGGTTCCTTGCTTTCTGGGAGGTCACAACAAACGCTCTCCCTTGCACTACTGGCTTTGACCTTTCTGGGACGGCCTTTGGTGCCTCCACCCTAGCTGAATTTGTCTTTGGTAAACGACAAAATCGGGCCAAGTGACCTTCTCTTCCACAATTATAACATGCTTTGGACGGCATCGCGCAATTTGGACTGATGTGTCCCTCCCCTCCGCATTTGAAGCATATGATAGGTGGTCTTTCTCCTTCCTTAACAACGGGTGCTGGTGCTGACGTCTTTCCATCATTGTTGAATCTCCTCTTCTTGAAATGTCCATTCTTATTGTTTTGGCCCTGATTACCACCGAAGTGGTTACCATTTCTGGCTTGCTGATTCCCTACACGTTTGTTGTCACCGCTTCGATGACCACTCTCGCTGGTATTATAATTTTGCCGGCTGCTTTCTTTTAGTTGGGTTGACTCGTTATCGCGCTCCACTAACTGAGCCCTATTTACAACATCTGAATACAAACACAGTTTATGAGAAATAAGATGTTGACGTATCTCCGGCCTCAAACCTCTTAAAAACATTCGCGCCATTCTCTCTTCATTATCCACCAAGTGGGACGCAAACCGGGATAACTCCGCAAATTTTGCCTCGTATTGCGACACGGTCATATTGTTTTGTTCCAACTTGATAAATTCCACCTCCTTCATGTGGCGAATACTTTCGGGAAAGTATTTGTCATTGAACAGCTCCTGGAACTTCTCCCAAGATATCTTCAGTACATCAGGTTGAGTACGTTTTACCGATTCCCACCAGTAATCTGCCTCTCCGCGCAACATGAAGGCGGCAAAGGGAACCTTTTGCTCCTCGGAGCATCCCAAGACATCAAATATCTTGGTCATCTGCTTTATCCATGTTTCCGCCATAAGTGGTTTTGGCTCTCCCTTAAACTCCGGTGGTCCCAGCTCCTTGAACTGTTTAGCGGTGACCGCCCGAGAGTTTCCCGTGTTTCCATCTACGTTTTGGATAGGAGTCGCTCTTGCCTGCTGTTGCATGAATTGCATAAAACCTCTGAACATTTGATCATTCGTCATTTGGTCAGTGTTGTTGTTTGCATGAGGATTTTCGCCTTCCTGATGCACATTATCCTGATTATTGATATGTGGTGAATCAACGATCGCCTGTGCTCCATTGCTATTCTCAACATTCTCAGATGTCATTTTCAGATACTGCCACAAAACAAAAGGTTAATTGACATGTAACATATTATCCCTATATTTTGACCGACCAATAAAATAGCACATAAACTTAGGTAGGTCATACTAGCGAAGGAATTCCCCGTCTCTCCCCTCCTAGTACTATTCTCACATCTTAGCCAGGGATCATATCCCTAAGCTCTGATACCAACTGTGACGCCCCCAAAATTAGGTATACATCACCCATCTTGAGTCGCCAGATACATGGTACAGAATTCAAATACAACTTACTAATACAACTGTCGTGTACAATACGACAAAACATAACTGTGAGTTTGAATACAATTATTGTTTACTAGAGATCATACAAACTCAAAAGGTGTCCTCAATACAATTATTGTCACACTATTTAACAGAATAATGAGGACTACTAATACTATTCTTTGGTCCATCACTCCGTTCCCTGACTCGTCCCAGCTATATTCTCATTTCCTGAAGAGAACAGTGAAAGAAAGGGTGAGCTCAACTAGCCCAGTAAGAAATATTATGACTAAGATAATGCAGAATAAATTATCATTAGCCTTCAATAGTGTTAAACTGATAAAATACAATAAACATCAAGTTTAACTACAGCGGAACCAGCAATCCATTAAAAGAGTCAAGTAGAAAATAAAATCTACTATCTTTTATGATTTAAAAGGTTTTTCATCATCGTTATAGCTGAGACTCAGCTTAATAAATATTTCACATCATCGAATCACCCCCGCACTACGGCCAAGGATATTCTTTAGTATCACGACCACAATTATTCATGCACTACGGCCAAGAATATTTGTGTATTCATTAATGGTCATGATCATGCCAACAACTGTCCATCAATGCACTACGGGCCAATGAGGATTTTTAATTTTTACATCATTTGTAATATTACGGTCATGATTACACCGAATAATCCCTGGTCATAATCATACCAAGTCCATCTATGCACTACAGGCCACAGATGACTTTCAACAATATATAAACATGAGGATGATGACAATGATATAAAAATTCAATAAAACAAGTTCAAGAATTATTTTATCCAGGAATTATTAACGTCCAAATTTGTCAACACGATACTGTTTTGTGGTGTAAAATTCAAGAATGATCAGAAGAAGATTTCCATGAAAGGATACTGGATGAAGCGCAAATATCAAGGATATTCCACTAATTTCATGGAGTATAGAAGTCAAAGTTTTATCCAACTGAGTATAATAAAGAATGGAATAACAAAAGAAATCACCATGCATGCGATAGACCGCATAGACAGGTTATTCCAGCAGAATAATAATAACGGAACCAGGTCAGGTGAAATTCACACCGACAGGATGTTCCAACAGAATAATAAAGAATGGAACCAGGTCCGGTGTAAAACACACAGACAGGATATTCCAACAGAATAATAAATAATGGAACCAGGTCCGGTGTAAAACACACAGACAGGATATTCCAACAGAATAATAAATAATGGAACCAGGTCCGGTGTAAAACACACAGACAGGATATTCCAACAGAATAATAAATAATGGAACCAGGTCCGGTGTAAAACACACAGACAGGATATTCCGACAGAAATATAAAGACAGGATAGTAAATGGATGTCACCAAGTATAGGGTATTCTGCGTATACCGGTTATTCCAACAGAATAATAATGAATGGAATAACATAAGGATTTCACCAAGTATAGGGTATTCCGCGTATACCGGTTATTCCAACAGAATAACAAAGAATAGAATAAGTTCTCTTCAAGAAGAAAGAATAACACCCCTTACTTTATTTAGGAGATGGAATACTGCAGTAGGTAGTAACCGAATACTCTTCTTCTTTCTCTCTTATTCTCTCTATACTTTCTCTCTCTATAGCTTGAACGAATTCGTGAAAAATAATGAAGCCCTAGGCCTCTATTTATAGAAGATTTCTAGCTTAGCACTTGCCATGTGAAAAGGCAAGTGGCTTGACGACTGGTGATGTGAAAAGAAAAGTGGTTTGACGCCTGTAATGTGAAAAGAAAAGTGGTTCGACGCCTGTAATGTGAAACGGCAAGTGGTTCGACGCCTGTAATATGAAACGGCAAGTGGTTTGACGTCTGGTAAAGGTAATTACTATTTACGAAGGTAATTACTATTGACGAAGGTAATTACTATTTACGAAGGTAATTACTATTTATGAAAATAATTACTATTTACGAAAATAATTACTATTTACGAAGGTAATTACTATTTACGAAGGTAATTACTATTTATGAAAGAGACTCTTAGATGATGCCATATGGCCCCCCCATAAATAATTAAACTTACCACAAACGTCTAATAATAGACTCTTTATATACATCAAGGATTGAATAAAAATTACCAGAAATCATTTTATTTTATTTTTAATCAACACATATTTAATCTTTCAACAATTATTAATCATTTATAACTTTTCGTCTCAATTATTGTTTAGATAATATAATATATTATACAGATGATACTGTGACAATAATTGAATCAATAATATAAGAGATATGATGCAGCAATTACTGTAGCAATAATTGAGTATAGCTAAGTGACTTCTCACGTAAGCATCAATAATCAATACCGTGTGCTACTATACAACAACGCGTATTACTGTACTTTTACTACCGAGTAGTTCAACAGTTTTAACGGTAACACCTCCACCGTTATTTTATAGAAAGATAATTTTGTCGTTTTCTAACTACGACAATACTTCCGTTGTGGGGTCCACCAATGATTGTGCCGTCGTACGAATATTCCCCGACAAAAAGAATATTCCCCGACCAAACGAATATTTTATAACAACTTGCGTACTTTGCAAAAGTTATAAATATTACCCACAACTATATATTTTATCAAATTTATTCCATAATATTCAAAAATAATAATTATGAAAATTCATCTTTATTTATAAAAACTGGGGTCTTACATAAGTAATCAATTTCAGTCATTCTCTTGTAGAAACTAGAGTGCCTCCTAGCCAAAAATAACTTGACTCGCCTTCTTTCTACAAGAAATCAATTTCAGTCTTTCTCTTGGTTGTTATCTCTTGGCATACAAGGATATCATGAATAAAAATATTTATGCTATAAGTATGACTTAGCTTAGAATAGAAAGAAAATGAAAAGTACAAACACAAACACAAGTATGTAATGTTTTGGACTATTTGGGTATCAAATGACTTTATAGGACTAATTGTCCCACATTAAGGGACTAATAGTATGCCTTCTTATGCAATCTTGATATACGCATCGTTATAGTTTCTAGAACACATTGCAAAGTCCATTGACTGTTCTTCAAACTTGACCATCAAGATATTTTTATCACTTAACGTCCTATCCTATTTAGAAGAGTTTTTGTTGTGTTCAGATATGGACCCTGGAATATATAAAGGCAATGAGTATATGTTGTTACGAATAAATATATGAATGATATTCCTATTTACATATGATTTGATTATGATATATATATATATATATATATGTATATATATATATGAATGAATATGCAAGTATGTTTGCATTAAGAAAAGATGTAAAGTCCTTTGATAGATAATAGAAACATATGTATAAGGACTTAGAATGAATTGATCAAATATGTTAGGTTGATCCTACATAAGCTAAACAGCTTTGTAAAGTCCTTAAAAAGAAATGATGTACAAGGACTATAAATATAGAAAGATCAAGCATGTTAGGTTGATCTTATGACGTAATAGATATGCTGGTTTGATTGTCGAGCACTGCACTAGAAATCATAGTCTGCCAGGAGAGTCAAGGAATACTCGAGAGCTATCAAGGCAGAATCAGTAGTCTGCAAGATATTAGATCTCGAAGTTCGTAGACTGCTAGGAGAGACGAGGAAGGATCGTAGTGTATCTAGTAGCATTTCCTCAGAGCCGTAGTCTACTGAGGAATTCATGTTCGGAATCGTAGAGACAGCCTGCCTACGAGCCGACAGAGCATCTGCCGAAGCCAAGTCAAGAATTGTAGACTACACTCGGAGTCTTAGAGTCTACCAATGTCAAAGCCAAGTCAAGAATCGTAGACTACACTCAGAGTCGTAGAGTCTACTGATCGTATCAAAGGTAGAGATCGTAGTCGAGCAAGATCAGATGAAGACAACAAGCACAACGATAGAAATCGTAGTGTCAAGATCTGATCTCAGAGTCGTAGTGTCTGCATAGCCGAAGCTGAATCATAGAGTACAAAGATAAGACCTCAATAGATATGCTAACAAAACCAAGGTAGAATCGTAGAGCAAACACGATTCTCAACAATTGAGCACTCCCAGAATATCCAAAGGAATGAAGCCTCGAGTTGGTACTGTAAAGATACATTTCACCTAAAGGAAGCCAGAGAGCACTCAACGAATGTCATGCAAGATAATAGAAGATCTAAGCATCAACCCAATCAGCATCTAGATTGAGTTGTGAAGCCATTCAAGATGAAAGTCTTCAACAATATGATCATAAGAAGACTTCAGTAGCTGACTAAGGAAAGTCATCATATGCAGTAGCTTTCAAGTGGAAAGATGACAACGATCTTGGAAGTAACCAGGATCGTAGTGTTTTCCAAACAAAGAAGGAACTGATGGAGTATACACAAAGATACTAGTTAGACTCTGAAGAACAAGGCTAAAGTGATTAAGCATTGGGTCAGTCCATTGATGATAAGTGAACGGGAGATCATAAGGAGAAAGCGAGCTTAACTCGCCACAAATCTGAAGTGTCTTGTTATTCAGAAGGGGCCAAAGCAAGGAGTCAAACCATTAGTATCTAAGAGCAGTCGAGGCAAACAGAAGTAATGAAGCACTGCACGAAAAAAGGAAGAGTTGTTCTTCACTAAAGATCAAGTGAACACTCTTCAAGATCGTAGTGCTGACTCTACATGTCAATAAGCATCAGTCAATAAGATACTATGATCAGGTCCAAGAAGAAGTGCATCAGAATCATTGAGTTTGAACAACTGAGGATTGAAGCATTGGCAAAGGTTCAATTTGAAGGCTGGCATTCGGATAAAAGCTTATTGAGAGCATCAATGCAAGGACAACCTCTGATCAAGAAATTAGAAGGGGGAAATAAAGTCGTTGACCTGCCCGAGACATCAAAGTAACATATCTGACGGGGTAGGTGAAACAGTAGACTGCAGTGTCAGAAAGTCAAAAAAAGATGTCATCTCACATCTGCAGTCTGCACCAAATAACTCAAGATCTGTGAAACAATTTGAATATCTTTCAACGACTACCTTCCAACGGGAAGATTGGAAAGTAGTATAAATCAACAGAGCTTCAAAGATCAAGAGTTACTGATGATTGCTAAGTTGCAGAATCATTGAGTTATTGGGATTGCTATTGTTGACTCTACGAGTTCCACCAAAGATCAACAGAACAAGTCTCAGTGACAGTGAGACTACTAAGGTGAAAGTGAAGCAGCTTTGAAGAAAGACTTAAATAGATTAGAGCTTCACTCAACAAAGATGAGAATTCCACTGAAGATGGCAGCCAAGCTGAGAGCCGAGAAGGCCAAGGAGATAGAATTCAGAAAAGTGGCAGAGTACAAAGAAGATCAGGAGAGCCAATCTATGAATCACCATGAACCTAAAGTTGAAACTGAACAAGTGCAGAACCATGTCTGCAAAACATTCAAGAAGGGTTCAGGGATTGCTAAGTGCCAGCCGAAGTCTACCAAAAGCACAGGGACTTAGCAAATCCAGATGGTGATGGTGCACAGCTGACATCATATAAAGATGAGGAGAAAAGAGTAAAGATCAGCTGCACCAAAGAAGATGTGGTCCAGACTCAAAGCAGAATGAAAAGAGGACCACACCAAGCTGCTAAGTACAAAAGATGTTCAGAGCTTAATGACATCTTAGTAGCTTAGCACCTACAACATCAACAAGTACAACAAAAACAAGAAGCCAGGGCCTGAGGGGTCCTTCTCCGGAGGGACTAAATGAAGTTTCTAAGCTTGTTGGGCTTGAAGAGTTCTTAGGGAACTAGAGAAGTTCGAAGGCTGCTGGCCTTGAAGAGTTCTTAGTGAACTGAAGTCCCAAGGCTACTGGCCTTGAAGGAATCTTAATGAGTAAGGGTGCCGCCCTTCTTTAGTGGAAATCCTGCTAGTTGAAAGCAGAAGAGTGGATTAGGAGCTTGAGTCTCTGAACCACTTAAAACCCTTTGTGTCTTTTACTTTATGTCATTTACATTATGTACATTAACTGCTATAACTTCCATATATGTTCTAACTGCTTACCACTAAACTAACTCTACGAACAATGTATGTTTAAATATGAATATATCAATGAAGGGGATCTTTTACTTATTCCGCTGTGCTTGAAAAGATTCTTATGTTTGTCATATGCTAAATTATTAGCAATACAAAATAAACCAGAAAAGTATTTGGAAAAATAAAGGATCTATTCAACCCCCCTTCTAGATCTATTGTGCCTACTGCGAACTAACAATTGGTATCAGAGCAGTTTCTCATGCTATATTCAAAAGCTAATCACTTTGAGTCTGATCCTAGGCACAAACATTATTCTAAAACTTAGTTTAGTAGTAAGTCACTTGTTATATGTAGATGAGCTCACACGTTGAAAATATTATGTACAAGTAAATGTGCATATACACCTAAAGCTGCTCAGATTGGTCCATGTTCTTGATTGGCATATCAACAAGACCAATCCTTGCTCACGGTCAATCTTGTAGTCTGAAGACCAGGCTAGAAAGCTTAAGAGACATCAACAGAAAAGAATCAAACATCCACCAGCCTGAAAAGATGAAAAGGCCATACATGTAATGCTTATCTAGAGAAGAAAGAAGAACTTCTCAAACATGTGTCTGGCCAACCTGCAGCTGGATGTAAACCTTGTGAACTCAAGGATGTCAAAGAACTAAAGATGTTGATATTCTCTCAGCTTACATCTTCAAGACCATGACTGATTGATTGAAGGTCTACTGGAGCAACTAGCTGTTAGGAGAAATTGAGAAACTATGCACATCAATGCCTAAACTCAGTATATCTTAGATAAATAACTGTTAAGAAACTGACAGTAAAAAGGTACGATTCCTCACTAATATAAATATGAACATCATAATTGCACCTTCTTATGAACTATAACAATATTCTTTCAAGGAATCATAATTGACCTAAAAAGGTGAAGAGAGAAAGTACACATCTTGAAAGAAATCTGAAATGGGTCATAAGAGCATCACAGGTTAAATTATTTTATGAGAAGTAATCTTTGCTGATGGGTTAATGTGTATGTACAACATATGGTCTAAGTGTTTAATAACACACAGAGTATGATCAGTTCTACAAGAGCATCTTGAAGATTCATAGAAACTGATCATCTCCATGAATCAACCAGATACAAATAAATCGTAGAGTTGATTTTCACTCTGTGAACATTTTAATCACGTGAACATAACCTAGAAAATAATGAAACCATCAAAGAAAGAGTGTGTTTTATTAAAATAGCAAATCTTATACACACTCATCATCATGCATTATCTAAATTAGTTACATGCATGAATATGACTGTTGGTGATAAATATGATGATTATCCAAATATATGAGGAACAAGGGTTTAGAAAACTAACCTAGCAGGACCCATTTAATTATGGGTACCAAAATAGAAATGTATCTAACCTACAGGTACCTGGTCTATCTGAGCACACTGAGGAATGCTGAAGCAGTAGACTTAAGTCAAGAAGATTCAACCAGCAGAAGCATTAAGACTATTCAGAAATGATTATGATAAAATTCCTATATGTCAAAGCCTGTCCTGGAAGACTTGCTGAGCTAATCTGAATGAAGCTCACATTGTTGCTGATCCTTATAAAGAAGCAAGTCATTCAACCAAAGATGTAAAAGGGTCATAGATGACAAATCATATAAAGCATGTCATAATAGAAGAATCCTCATGGAAGCTCACCACATAGGATCATCGAGCATCAAACATGAGGAACTCATTGCGGGAGCAGAACTCCACAAGTACAAACTGTAAAAGAAGACTACGTTCATAGTGTTATCAAATGATCGTAGAATGATTAGTCCTGAAAATATCCATGTCTATGATGTAAACATATTTAATTGTCAGTGATGATTCCAGTCAGAAAGAGACATGCAAAGATACCTCCTAATGCATATTAAGAAAAAGAAATCACACCTCACTGATAAGACAATATCAACCATGGGGGAGCAGTGATCTGTTAAGGAACAACAACACTGAAATACACTATGAAGAAATGTACCAGCTACAGAGTCCCAAAACTTTGTGGCTGATGAACCAAATAAAGATCCATAGTCAATAAGAACATCTCAAAACGTACTACTAATAACCTATCAGTCACCCAACTCAAAATCGTGGAATTCCTACGATCAAACATCTGATCGTAGTGTAAGAGCATGAGGACACCACTATTACAACAAAAGTAATTATCTAAAGTTGGTAAAAGACCTCCTTATCAGAAAAGGTTAAATGAGATATCAGTGCAAATGACCTCTAAAGTACTTCATCTGGAAAGCGCCTCAGGGACAAACCTGACCCTTAGCTCACTCTAAGAGGTTGGCCCTTCCTGAGCTACCTTAACCCAGAAGGATTGCTTGATCAAGTTCATCTCAAGGACCAAGATAGTCAATGATCGTAGAGTAGAGATTGAAGATAACTCAATGATCATGATGTAACCACAACGATCATAGTGCCACCTCAGCAATCATAGAAATAGACTCGACGATCGCAGTCCTATAAAAGGCTACTCTAACTTATGAGGAGCTTGGAAGAACAGGACAATTTCTCAATCATTCAGATTATGGGAGATAAGTTCGAATGCTGGTTGGAAAGATGTCCTGCTGAAGATAAGTGCTCAAGGCCTCATGAAGTACATCAATAGTTGAGCCATGCATGTTCAGTATGAGTAGTAATGTCAAAACCATCCACTTCAACATCTCTCAAAATTTGATCGTTGAGTCAATAAAGAAAAATGTAGAGTCTATAGCTGCCTTATCATACTACTTTATGAACCAAAGAGGTCAATGGTCAATCCACGTCAATCAAACGCCTACTCTTTTAAAAGAGACATCTAACTAAAAAGTTAATGGGGAGTTACAGCTCATTACTGGGCATCGTGCAACCAATGGCTAGTTGACACATCACAGCGTATGCAGAGTCAGAAGGAACTGCCATAAAGACAAATTCAAAATTTGCAAATAGTTACTAGAACCTATCGAACATCTCTCCCTCCCATTTTTAAACCCTAGAATTCTCTTCAAAGCTTAAATCGATTAAGCCTCGAAAACCCAAATAACAATCAGCTGTCTCTCATAAATCTCTCTAAATCAATACCCATATTCCTCGAATCATTCAAATGGAAGATTGGCGAGTAATCACTGGCATCCAGCTCGGAACTAAGTAGTTTAAGAAATCTGAAAAGAAGTTCAGAGACATTCTTGAACTTGTGAAGAAAGTTGGATTCTTAGAATGTCTTGAGGTAAGCACTCGAGTATACACTGAACTAGTTAAGGAATTCTACTCAAATGCATCCATAAATGCCGGAACCCTTTCAACCAAGGTTAAAGGTCAGTCTCTAAAGCTAAAATCATCCGATATCAATCAGTGCTTATGTTTTCTTGACCTAGCACTGAAAAACCTTAATGAGATCGACACTGAGCAAGCAAAGGAGATTATGGGGTACCAAAGAAACCCTAATCTAAAGGACATGAAGAAAAAGGAGTTTTCTGAGGAATTCGAGTTCCTTGCTGAGATAGTAGGCAAATGTATACTATGCAAGGATACGGCACATGACACTGTGCTTGATCAACAACTAAAGATTATGTCTGCAATAGTTCTGAAGAAGCGAATAAACTTTTGAGTTATCTTGTTCGATCAAGTCTCAAAATTGGTAGAAAAGGCTGAGTTGAAGAAGTCTACAGAAAAACCACTTACAAAGGTGTTTCATGGAAGACTGTTGAGTATTGTGATGAAGAAGAAGCTGGGAAGCAAGATCAAGGATGATGAAGGAAAATCTCTGAATGTTCACAAAGTAATGTCTCCATAACTATTTGTAAATTGGAAGAAAAACCCAAAGGAGAATAGAAGGCTAACTACAGCAGGGGGCAGCAGAAAGAACTCTGCTAAGAAAAGAAAGGTAAAAGAGGTGGAAAGTTCTGAATCTGGTGACTCTGTACCAGCAATAACCACACCAGCCAGGAAGAAATCCAGAGGTGTGAGGAAAACTGAGGTCCCACCAAGAAGTCTCTCCACCAAAGATAAGGATGAAGATGAAAAGGTCTCAACTACAGAGACCACAAAGAGGAGAAGTAACAGACTATCTCAAGGGCCATCCAGAAAGAAAGCTAAGGTGGTAAGCAGACAAGTCCCAATTTCCCAAGAAAGTTCATCTGACGAAAGGGAGAACGTAGAGTCAGAGTAAGAAAAGGAAACTGATGTTCTCAAGACCGAGGCCCTGAAGAACGAATATGACAATGAAGCTGAAGCTGGATTCTTGGAAGAAAAAGCAGGATCTACTGATGAAGGAAAACGCACAAGCCCTGTGGTTAACTCTCAGAGCATTCACTTTGATGATGAATAAAAGTTGCAAGCTAACCCAACTGCACCTTCAAATGTAAATGCTCTAACAAGCCCAGATGATGGGTCAAATGATGTTGATTCTGAAGAAAGATGACATGATCCTGCCAATACTGAAAGTCAAGGAAGCTTGCCTGATGATTCAAAGGCCTTAGAGTTTGAATAGGAAGAAGAGTCTAACTCTCCTAGAGCTGAAACTCTAAGGAGGAGAAAGTGCTACAGACTACTTGCTCAATTTGCCTCCAAGAAGAGAAGTGATCAATCTACTGCAGTCATTGAATTAAGCGATGATGAATCTGATTCACAAGAAGAAGGTGCTGAAGATGGAACTAGTAATGAAGAAGATGAGTCCAAGGAAGATCTCTTTGAAGAAGGTTCTGAAAATGAAATTCAACAAGAAGAATTCACTGATGAATCTGAAGAAAGGAGCCAACAAGATTCAGGCTCGACAAGACATGAAATAGAGAAAGATTCTGACTCTACACATCATGAATCAGAAGAACTAGAAGATTTTCCTGTCATTTCTCCAGCTAGGAGTAACAGAAGAATAGAAGTGGAAGCCTCGAATGAACCACCGGAAGTACTTCCAGAAATTCCAAGACTAGAACTGGTGGCTCAGAACTTCCCAAAGTTGAAGAGTGATGCAACAATAATGATCAAGGACAAGCCTCACTACAAAGTCTACAAAAATACTGGAAACCACTATATTCCATTTGATCGCAGAGTGGACACTGAAGGCAGAAGGATTATAGCCAAGGGGATAATCGTAGAGTCTGTTCACTCTACCACTGACGATGTTCAAATCCAAATTGAGAAGCCTCCATCTACCCAAGCTCAGATATATAAAATTCCTTCATCCTCCAATCACGATTGGTATTTAAAGATTTTTTAGATTCTCACTGCCTTTGAAAATCTGTCAAAGGATGAAAATCATAAAGTCCAATCTGGTGTTTAAGACCAAATGAACAAATTCCTTTGGAGCAGGAACTATTGAAGAACTCTAATGAGCTGATCAAGAAGATATCTCAAATCACTGAAGAGTCAAAGAGGTTGACAGTAATAGAAGATAACTCAGTTCATGACAGTCTACAAGCCACCATGGCTGATGTATCTCTCAAAATCAAAGAGAGAGATCACATCTATCTAAAAGCCATAAATGATCAGAAGGCAGAAGCTCTACGAACACAAAATACAAATGAAGAGAAACTCCAAGTCCCCTCTGACTAGATTGACAACATGAATCAGTCTTTCTCTATGCAACTTGAGTTAAGCCAACAAGAACTCAAGATAGAAGTCGGTAACTCCTCTTATCTAATGGAGCAACTTATGGAACAGCTCTCCCAAGTGATTAATGAAAAAAAGGGGGAGAAAAAGAGGCAGAGTAAGAGGCACTCTAGAAAGGGCAAGACGAGCAGAAGGAAACAACAGAAGAAGAAGCTGGGTCATCATCTGAGGGGGAGCCAAAGGATGATGAGCCTATATTTGTAAATGCTGAGGGGGAGCCATAAGAAGTAGAAGAGAAGCATACATCTGAGGGGGAGAAAACAAAAGAAATGTAGTCAACATCCCAAGGTGAGCAGGTGCAAGAAGATCAAACAGATGAATAGCTGCTCAATAAACATCCTAGAAGCATACATGGAGCCAAAGAGGTACATCTCTAACTAGTTAGGTATGTTCTGGTTCCAGGATGTAAAATATCAGTGTATTAAATTTCATATCATTATAAATGAAATTCATGATTATCTGTTTTAGTAATACAGCTGCTCACTGTATATATAAGATTCATTCATAACATGCATATGCACTTATTGTTTTTGTCATAATCAAATAGGGGGAGATTGTTAGGAATAAACATATGAATGATATTCCTATTTACATATGATTTGATTATGATATATATATATATATATATATATATATATATATATATATATATATGAAGGAATATGTAAGTATGTTTGCATTAAGAAAAGCTATAAAGACCTTTGATAGATAATAGAAACATATGTACAAGGACTTAGAATGAATTGATCAAATATGTTAGGTTGATCCTACATAAGCTAAACATCTTTGTCAAGTCCTTAAAAAGAAATGATGTACAAGGACTATAAATATAGAAAGATCAAGCATGTTAGGTTGATCTTATGATGTAATAGATATGCTGGTCTGATCGTCGAGCACTGCACTAGAAATCGTAGTCTGCTAGGAGAGTCAAGAAAAACTCAAGAGCTATCAAGGAAGAATCGTAGTCTGCAAGATAGTAGATCTCCGAGTTCGTAGACTGCCAGGAAAGACGAGGAAGGATCGTAGTGTATCGGGTAGCACTTCCTCAGAGTCGTAGTCTACTAAAGAAGTCATGTTCAGAATCGTAGAGACAGCATGTCTACGAGCCGACCGAGCATCTGCCGAAGCCAAGTCAAGAATCGTAGACTACACTCGGAGTCATAAAGTCTACTAATGTTAAAGCCAAGTCAAGAATCATAGACTACACTCAGATTCGTAGAGTCTACTGATCGTATCAAAGGTAGAGATCATAGTCGGGTAAGATCATATGAAGACAACAAGCACAACGACATAAATCGTAGTGTTAAGATCTGATCTCGAAGTCGTACTGAATGCACAGCAAAAGCTAAATCGTAGAGTACATAGCTAAGACCTCAACAGATATGCTCACAAAGCCAAGGTAGAATCGTAGAGCAAACACGATTCTCAATAATTGAGTACTCCTATAATATCCAAAGGAATGAAGCCTCTGGTTGGTACTGCAAAGATACATCTCACCTAAAGGAAGCCAGAGAGCACTCAACAAATGGCATGCAAGGTAATAGAAGATCTAAGCATCAACCCAATCAGTATCCAGATTAAGTTGTGAAGCCATTCAAGATGAAGTTTTCCACAAGATGATTATAAGAAGACTTCAGTAGTTGATTAAGGAAAGTCAGTATATGCAGTAGCTGTCAAGTGGAAAGATGACAACGATCTTGGAAGTAACCAGGATTGTAGTGTTTGCCAAACAAAGAAGGAACTGATGGAGTATTGATGAGTGGAATTTATACCCGCGAATCAGATACTTTATGACTTAAATAGTTTCCTGTTCTCGTAGTTTTTATACGGATTTATATGATAATTATGTTATTGTGCCTAAATGATGTACTGCAGAGCTTTACAGTGCTTTTCTAGCTTTAAAGTGGCAAAACGGTCAAATTCTACATAGTCGCACTGCGGCGCCAAAGTCTAGCTTAAAGCCCCCACCTCCTGACCCCTGCTGACATAAGCCGCGCCGTGGTGCCACTATTCCTTTATGGGCTCGTGCTGCAGCGCGAGTTCCATGTCCAAGATACTAATGTGGCGCTTCAGCGCCAACTATAGCTTGATGGGCCACGCCGTGGCGCTACCTGTAGTTCCCAGGCAGAGAAGGCTTGCTTTTGACTTAGCAAAGGAGCAGAACATAAAAAAGAAAGAGGGAGGCTACATGAAAAATAAGATACATAGAGAGAAAAGAGCACATATCATATTCCTTAGTATTTAGCTTAGGATCTTGTTTAGTTTTCTTTTGTAATTTCTCTTCCTTTCTTCAGATAGATGTTTGTAAATATAGATTAGTTAGATTAGGGAGAAGTTTGGGTTTCTTTGGCTCAACAAGAGCAATGAGCTACACGGAATGGAGAGCTTGATACGAGCAGAATAGTTAGAGATTGAAGGGCCTTGACAGAGTTTCTTCGTATCTATTTATTTTCTCTGATTTTGTAATCCATAAATGTTGTCTTTATTACTACTTGTATTTTATTCAATAGCTATAAAATGAATATTTTTTCTAAGGTTATAATGGAACCATTTGTGATTTAAATTGACTGTCTTATCTCTTTGGTTGGCACCATATGATTTGGTTTGATATATTTATGCTTAATGATTCTCGCTAAGACATTAGCGATGATTTTGGTAATTTACATGATATCGACAGAAGAATTGTAGACTTACACCTGAATATATTGGCATGTGATTGTGGGTTTCGACTGCATAAGTTGTGCGTAGAATAGCCATATATTTGTGCACCACGTGCGACCTAATTAAGAGCTTATGCTTAAATCCTTGTTCTGATCAATTCGCATAGACATATGTAGGATTGTATCTAACCTGGGCGTTTTTTTCTGTTCTATTCCCTATCGGGTGGATCTGGAAAGGATATGTTCGTACATACCTCGATAGAGGTGTATGAGCCCTTGTGTGTTCTCGATCGACAAATTTTCGTGACCATTTAGACCATAGAGAGAAGGGTAACTAGTTTGATGAAACATAGCACGCCAGGTGTTCGACAGAATGCCTGAGTGGGGTGAAGTTGTAACCTTAGCTTGTTATTCCTTAGATTATCATTCGTTATCCATTTATTTACTTTGATAATTAGTTATGCTTATATTAATCACTCTTTCATTTATTGTTGATTCGAATAAGACATTAGCGATACAAAGTCGGTATTTGGTAAATATTACTGATAGTTCCTCGTGGGTACGACATTCCAATTATCACTGTATTACTTGTTAGACCGCGTATACTTGTGCATGTTTAGTGATCAGTTTTCTGACCAACAAGTTTTTGGATACACAAGATACTGGTCAGCCTCTGAAAAACAAGGCTAAAGTGATTAAGCATTGGGTCAGTCTATTGATGATAAGTGAACGGGAGATCACAAGAAGAAAGTGAGCTAGACACGCCACAAATTTGAAGTGTAATGTTATTCAGAAGGGGCCAAAGCAAGGAGTCAAACCATTAGTATCTGAGAGCAGTCGAGGCAAACAGAAGTAATGAAGCACTGCACGAAAAAAGGAAGAGTTGTTCTTCACTAAAGATCAAGTGAACACTCTTCAAGATCGTAGTGCTGACTCTACATGTCAATAAGCATCAGTCAATAAGATATTATGATCAGGTCCAAGAAGAACTGCATCAAAATCGTTGAGTTTGAACAACTGAGGATTGAAGCATTGTCAACGGTTCAATCTGAAGGCTGGTATTCAAACAAAAGCTTATTGAGAGCATCAATGCAAGGACAACCTCTGATCAAGAAATCAGAAGGGGGAAATAAAGTCATCGACCTGCCCGAGACATGTCATGTCATGTCACATCTACAGTCTGCACCAAATAATTCGAGATCTGTGAAGCAATTTGAATAGCTTTCAACGGCTACCTTCCAACGGGAAGATTAGAAAATAGTATAAATCAACAAAGCTTCAAAGATCAAGATTTGCTAATGATTTCTATGTTGCAGAATTGTTGAGTTATTGGGAATGCTATTGTTGACTCTACGAGTTCCACCAAAGATCAACAGAAGAAGTCTCAGTGACAGTGAGACTACTGAGGTGGAAGTGAAGCAATTTTGAAGAAGGACTTAAACAGATTAGAGCTTCACTCAACAAAGATGAGAATGCCACTGAAGATGGCAGCTAAGCTGAGAGCCGAGAAGGCCAAGGAGATAGCATTCAGAAAAGTGGCAGAGTGCAAGTATACACGGTCAACAAGTAATAAAGTGAAAGTAGAGTATCGTTCCCACGAGGAATTATTTAATAAAAATCACCAAGTACTAATTCTTAACCAAACTAATTTTATTTAAACAATCTCAAATCATTATTTTTCTAATTAAGAAAACTAAATTAATCATTTAAAACTAGATTACTCTAAAATTAATTCAAATAAATAAAGATTAAGACTACAATATCCCCAATTATGAACTATAAATCAATTATCCAATTATCCTAATTATTATGTCTACAGAATTGTTAACAGGAATTCTCAAATGCCTAAAGTCCTTTTCCAAGTGATCAATTGCCTTCTATTTAATTCAGATTAATCTTGCTATATTCATATGCAAAATAAGTGAATTAAACTCCTTTAATTCCAATTCCTTATGTGTTACATGCGGTGAACAGATATTTTCATTCAATTCACAAACCTAATTATTCACCATGCAAATAACTAAGTCACATGTTATCATGCCCAGTTCTAACCCTAGAATTCCTCTTCCAATTCCTTCTAAAGTAACAAAGTAATCACAGATCAGATAATTAAGCAATATGCACAAGACAAGATAAACAACTCACTTTAACATAAATAATTGGAATATAATGAATAACAAATTCATAGCCATAAAAAGTTCAATTGAAATCTTAATAAAAAAGTTAGTTCATAATTAATGAATGAAAACCAAGAATCCACAACTGAATAGACATTAAAAGATAAAAGTATGATAAGAGAAGAGAATAGAATCTATTGTCAGCAAATCTGATGCTCCCCTCTTGCTCTTGCTCTTGATCTTCAATGGTCTCCAAGTTGTTTCAACCTCCAAATCTAATAAGAACTAGGGTTATGTTCTAATCTAATGGAGTGTATCTCTAATCTAAGCTATGTAATCTCCCTTTATTTTATGTCTTACATCATGTATTTATAGGTTACAAGTCTAATTTTTAGCTTAGGAACAAACTCAATCCAATTTGGAGTCAAAACGGTGTCAAAATTCACCCAAAACGCATCCAGGCCCGCACCAAGCCTTTCCCCAGCGCCCCAGCGCTGGGCACGGCGTTGGGATTCTGCCCACCAGCGCCCCGGCGCTATAATTAAGCCTAAGAATCGCGCCCCGGCGCTGGCCCAAAATCTGACATTTTCTGCTCCGACGTCCTTTGGGAAAACGGCCATAACTTCTTCGTCCGAACTCCGATTTAGATGATTCAAGATGATCTGGAAAGAGGAGAAGTAGATCTACAACTTTTATTCTTGAAGGTTTTCGAAATAATGTGCAGAGCTATAGTAAAATTGGCTTTGAAGTGACTGCTGTGTAAATGGCAAGTCGAAAACGCGAATCTAGCCACCCCGAACGTCGATCCATGTAACTTTTGTCCCAAATCCTACAAAACAATATAAAACATGCATGAATAGACACAAACACATAAAAACATCCTAAAAGACTTGAGAACAATAATAAATTAAGCCCGAATGTATCCAATTCCTGTGTATAAAACTCACTCATCAAATACCCCCAAACTTAAACTTTTGCTTGTCCTCAAGCAAAAACACAAAAATGTTATGTAATGCAATGTAATGAAACTAATCAATATGCCTACGAATCCAACAGTAATGACAGAAACAAGTCTATTCAACCGGCCTTAGAGAAATCAAGTAAACATGATAATACATCATATTAAAACAAATCAGTAATTTCTCAATCAATCATCAAATCTTAGACTGTTATCACTGATATAGTGCGTGTGTGCTCCAAAACAATGATAACTGATATAAAATCAAATTTAAGACATAATAGATATCTTCGAAGGCATCATACAGTGAAAACTCACAAAATTCACGAACAAGCTAGATCCAACTAAAGTCAAACATCCACCAAGTTCAAGAGTCCAATCTGGGATACTTATGCTTTATTTTTCATTATGGGGGCTTTTTGCTCTTTTCCCGTTTTATTGTTTTTTTTTTAACCATGACTGTGCAATGTCTCATTCCATTAGGCTAACAGTGTCACCCCTTAGCGAGCTTTCGACCAACGACTCCTAGACCATATAAGACCATAGGGCGCTAGGTTTTAAGATACCCCTTCGGGCATACTTACTCAAGTAAAAAAGGCCACGAAACAAAATTAGCCACGGTAATTTTTTTTTTCTCTTTTTTTTGATAGATGGTTGGTGAGTGCGTTTTACGCTCCATCTCACGCTTGTGTTTATGGGGAGTGTTTCTCCTTAACCCACCACAAGACTCAACATGTTTTTTTTAAAGCTTATATACCCTAAAATTTCCCCCAAACATAAGTTTTTATCAAAATTTAGTCATCTCTGCCTATTCATGTCTTTTATTCCTTCACACTAGTATTATCCTTAAGAAATCCATTATGTATCAATTTAAACTTATCAGTCAACATAGCTGTTATTAACATGCTAACCTTAATTATACCAGTTTCAAACAGAAAAAGATTCAATTCATAACAAGAAATCACATCAAGGCCTTAATATTCAATACTATACTTATCTACTTAATTCCAGTTTCATCATTGGCCAAAATAGACTTTTACTATCTAACAGTTGGAATCATGTAAATATAAACTAACTGCAACAAACATAGTAAACTAACTACTATTTTTGTGATTTTTAAATTTTTTTTAAACAAAAAACTGAATGCAAAAACTAAATGTAAATAACCCGAAAACATAACGAACTTACAATGTAAATAACTAACTATATGCAATATGACACTAAAATGCCCCCAAACTTAAACTAGACATTGTCCTCAATGACTGAAATAGAAAAAATTAAAGCAGAGGACTTCCCTGAAAATATAGCAATCTTCCTCCTTGTCCGCTAAGTTTGGAGAATAGGCTAAGCACATGGAACAAATTGGGCACCACACTTGAATTTGACTTGAATAACCTGTAAAACCATGATAGAAGCAATTTTATTAAATCCTAAATAAATGCAAATTCAAAACTACTAATATAAAACTTAATAAAAACTAAAAATAAAAAATAAAAATTAAACTTGGGTTGCCTCCCAATAAGCGCTTGTTTTATAGTCTCAGCCTGACTTTGTCTGGTCAATGCTATCCAATTCCTCTTCGAAAGTTGAGGAACCTTCCATCCATCGGAAATAATATAGCTTTTGGTAGGTTCCCATTTGTAATAGTCATTGTATTAAAGTCACCTAGCATGCTTTCTTTAGATAAGATCACATTCAAGAACGTCCAACATCTAGGTGGTTTCTCCATTGTGTCTGCGAATATATTATGGCATTGAGGCTTGTCAGACACAACAATTTCTTCTTCTATCTTCTCCAGGTCATCGCACCATGGTTTCGAAGGTGTACTTGCTTTTATATCACAGAGAGTATTGCCGACGACATGACTACCAATCGGACAAGGTTTTGCAAATCTAACCGAACTCTTTAACTGTGGAGGAGAAGGCACTTGAGGCATAAACAACATTGGCTCATCATCATTGGGTCTCACAATTAGTTCTTCACCGACCTTGTTGTCATTATCCCCACTTGTCTCCTCTTTTTCATCTTGTGGCTCATCCAGTTATAGATTTGGCTCGGGCTCACCATCAGTCTCGGAATCTGTGTCATAGGGCCAGGTGTATTGAGGACGGTTGTTCAACTCATGTGCTATCTGTTCCAATTGATTTTCCAGATTCTTTAACGATGCCCCATGGCTTTGCAAAGTAAGATCTACTTGACTCAATTTCTTATCTTGTTCCTTGTTCTTTTTGTCAAAAGCTCTAATGAATTTTTCTAAGGCTTCTTCCAAACTTGATATCCTCTCTGGTTGTTGAGTCGGATTTTGAAATCCGGTGGTGTGTTGTTGTCTAGGTGGTTGAGCTGCAGCTTGATTGTTACTCCGTGAAAAATTCGGGTGATACCCCCAATCCTGATGATAGTTGTTGGGATAGACATAATTATTGGGGTAATCACCACTATATTGTACCGGCTCGAAACTGATGGCGCATTGATGACTCATATGATTTCCAGCACAATAATCACAAGTAACCGCCATACTTTGACGACGCTGAGTGTTGAGTAAAATTTAGTTACGCACAACACGCAAGTATACGTGGTCAACAAGTAATAAAGTGATAAGTTGAGTATCGTTCCCACAGAGAATTCTAATTAATAAATCCCAACTACTAATACTATATCAATTCAATTTTATTTGAACCAGAATAAATTACGATTTTCTGAATTATTAACACAAAATTAACACCAAAAGATATTATCCTAAAATAACGAACAAATAAACTAATGCTTGAATAAATAATTTCCGATAGATAAAGGTTAAGACTTCAATATCCCCAATTATGAACCATAAATCAGTTACCTACTCATCCCAATTATTATGTCTACTGAATTGTTAACAAGAATTCTCAAATGCCAAACGTCCTTTTCCAAGTGATCAATTGACTTCTATTTAATCCAGATTAATCTTGCTATATTCCTATACAAAATAATTGAATTAAACGCTTTCCAATTCCAATTCCCTATGTGTTACATGCGGTGAAGAGATATTTCCATTCAATTCACAAACCTAATTATGCAAATAATCAAGTCACATATCATCATGCCCAGTTCTAACCCTAGAATTCCTTTTCCAATTCCTTCTAGAATAACAAGGTAATTATTGGCCAAATAATTAAGCAATAAAGTCAAAACATGATGAACAATTCACTTCGACATAAACAATTAGAATGAGTAAATAACTACTTTATAGTCATAAAAGGTTCAATTGAAATCTTAATGAAAGAATTAGTTCATCTCGGAAATAAAAACCATTAATTGTTGACAAATCATCCTTAAAGAATTACAAATGAAAAATAAGGAGAAAAAGAATAAACTCTGTAGCCAATCCTTAATCTCCAAGCATTCTCGCGTAACCCGCAATAAAGAACTTGTTGAATCCTCTCCAGAATAAAAGTCCAAAAAGAGATCCCCCTATTTCAGCACTTAGTTTCTTTTTATATCCCCCCACAATCCTTCTCCAATTAGGTTTTATTTTAGCTCCCAATAACCAAATTACGTCCAAACAAAAGTCAAACGCGCTAATCCAGTCAACTCCAACCGAGGCTCAGCGCCCCGGCGCTGTAGATAGTACAGATTCCAGCGCCCCGGCGCTGGACTTCTCCATAATTACCGAATTGCCATTATTTGCTTGAATTTCCCATATTTGCCCCCTCCAGCTTCCAAATCTGCAAAACAAGATATAAACACAATAAAAATGCTACTAAATAACTTAAAAATGCAATAACTTAAGTCCAAATATATCCAATTCATGGGTATACTACCCATTCATCACTGAGCTTCAAAAGCTTCAAACATCCTCAAAAGTTTCTCAATCTGTGCAGACAATGCAGAAAGCTTCTCGAGTCTTTCAATCTCCGCTCCCCTTTGTTGAGTCATGTTCGTGTATGGCCATTGATACACAAAGTCATCCATGGTACCTGAAAAGAGAGAATTATAGAAAGAGAATTAAAAATAAAAATATAAATATTTAAATTAAGACTAATTTGATTGAAATTAATATTGGACAATAATTATTAAATTAATTCCCCGGCAACGGCGCCAAAAACTTGTTGATCGATTTCGCAATCAATGAATACGTGCAAGTATACACGGTCAACAAGTAATAAAGTGAAAGTAGAGTATCGTTCCCACGAGGAATTATTTAATAAAAATCACCAAGTACTAATTCTTAACCAAACTAACTTTATTTAAACAATCTCAAATCGTTATTTTTCTAATTAAGAAAACTAAATTAATCAATTAAAACTAGATTACTCTAAAATTAATTCAAATAAATAAAGATTAAGATTACAATATCCCCAATTATGAACTATAAATCAATTATCCAATTATCCTAATTATTATGTCTACAGAATTGTTAACAGGAATTCTCAAATGCCAAAAGTCTTTTTCCAAGTGATCAATTGCCTTCTATTTAATTCAGATTAATCTTGCTATATTCCTATGCAAAATAAGTGAATTAAACTCCTTTAATCCCAATTCCTTATGTGTTACATGCGGTGAGCAGATATTTCTATTCAATTCACAAACCTAATTATTCACCATGCAAATAACTAAGTCACATGTTATCATGCCCAGTTCTAACCCTAGAATTCCTCTTCCAATTCCTTCTAGAGTAACAAAGTAATTACTGATCAGATAATTAAGCAATATGCACAAGACAAGATAAACAACTCACTTTAACATAAATAATTGGAATATAATGAATAACTAATTCATAGCTATAAAAAGTTCAATTGAAATCTTAATAAAAAAAGTTAGTTCATAATTAATGAATGAAAACCAAGAATCCACAACTGAATAGACATTAAAAGATAAAAGTATGATAAGAGAAGAGAATAAAATCTGTTGTCAGCAAATCTGATGCTCCCCTCTTGCTCTTGCTCTTGATCTTCAATGGTCTCCAAGTTGCTTCAACCTCCAAATCTAATAAGAACTAGGGTTATGTTATAATCTAATGGAGTGTATCTCTAATCTAAGCTATGTAATCTCCCTTTATTTTATGTCTTACATCATGTATTTATAGGTTACAAGTCTAATTTTTAGCTTAGGAACAAACCCAATCCAATTTGGAGTCAAAAAGGTGTCAAAATTCACCCAAAACGCGTCCAGGCCCGCACCAAGCCTTTCCCCAGCGCCCCAGCGCTGGGCACGGCGCTGGGATTCTGCCCACCAGTGCCCCAGCGCTATAATTAAGCCTAAGAATCGACGCTGGCCCAAAATCTGACATTTTCTACTCCGACGTCATTTGGGAAACCGGCCATAACGTCTTCGTCCGAACTCCGACTTAGATGATTCAAGATGATCTGGAAAGAGGAGAAGTAGATCTACAACTTTCATTCTTGAAGGTTTTTGAAATAATGTCCATAGCTATAGTCAAATTGGCTCTGAAGTGACTGTTGTGTAAATGGAAAGCCGAAAACGCGAATCTAGCCACCCCGAACGTCGATCCATGTAACTTTTGTCCAAAATCCTACAAAACAATATAAAACATGCATGAATAAACACAAACACATAAAAAAAATCCTAAAAGACTTGAGAACAACAATAAATTAAGCCCGAATGTATCCAATTCTTGTGTATAAAACTCACTCATCAAGCCACTCTATGAATCACCATGAACCTAAAGCTAAAACTAAACAAGTGCAGAACCATATCTGTAAAACATTCAAGAAGGGTTCAGGGATTGCTAAGTGCCAGACGAAGTCTACCAAAAGCATAGGGACTTAGCAAATCCAGATGGTGATGGTGCATAGCTGACATCATATGAAGATGAGCAGAAAAGAGTAAAGATCAGCTGCACCAAAGAAGATGTGGTCCAGACTCAAAGCAGAATATAAAGAGGACCACACCAAGATGCTAAGTACAAAAGATGTTCAGAGCTTAATAACATCTTAGCATCTTAGCACCTACAACATCAACAACTACAACAACAAGAAGCCAGGGCTTGAGGGGTCCTTGTCCAGAGGGACTAAATGAAGTTTCCAAGCCTGCTGGGCTTGAAGAGTTCCTAGGGAACTAGAGAAGTTCCAAGGCTGCTGACCTTAAAGAGTTCTTAGTGAACTGAAGTCCCAAGGCTGCTGGCCTTGAAGGAATCTTAGTGATTCAAAGTTCTGTCATTCCTTGGTGGAAATCCTGCTAGTTGAAAGCAAAAGAGTGGATTAGGAGCTTGAGTCTCTGAACCACTTAAAATCCCTTATGTCTTTTACTTTATGTCATTTACATTATGTATATTAACTACTATAACTGCCATGTATGTTATAACTGCTTACCACTGAACTAACTCTACGAACAATGTATGTATAAATATGAATATATCAATGAAGGGGATCTTTTACTTATTCCGCTGTGCTTGAAAAGATTTTTCTATTTGTCATATGCTAAATTATTAGCAATACAAAATAAACCAGAAATGTATTTGGAAAAATAAAGGATCTATTCAAACCCCCCCCCCCCCTTCTAGATCTATTGTGCCTACTGGGAACTAACATATGTGATGTTATGTTAATTCCTTATACATTCTTGTTGCTCTCACATGCCTATAAATGGTCAAGTATTCATGCCCTCGTGCATGTGGATAGTTCATATTATAGGAGAGACTCTGTCAAAAATTTTTCATTGGCCGGATAATTTAGACTTGTCCCAATTAATATGCAGACCATGCATGATGCAATGATTCATATTCTACCCCTAGGAATCTATTGTCTTTAGGTTGGTGTCAGTTAAAATATGAAGGATGACATAAGACCATACCTCATTCTAATTTAAGATCCACAATAATATACCATGCCTTTGGGTTGTCGATCTCAAGTTATGCAAATTTGTTTTGGCATGTATCATTGTTCAATTTTTGAATAATCATATATTATGCACACTCATGTTGTATATGTACATATACATCTATATGTATTTATAAGCATTATAAATGGCATTGAGCTAAATTATAAATCTCTAACAAGGGAATACAATAATTTATGTCAACGTAGGTATCGTGGTATCATGGACCTCTATTCAGACCGTAGTTTGATGAGACGATGAAATTCAAGTGCCCATATAGGTGCTACGGCAGAATTTAGAGCTGGTTGCCAAGTATTTTTAGATTATGTGTATAGTCACCCAGAATGTGTTAATGGTCAGAACAAGATAAGATGTCCTTGTTTGAAGTGTAAGAATGTAAATTATATGGACAGAGACATAATAAACTATCATTTACTTGTTTCTAGGTTCATGAACAATTACGAAGAATGTTGGTGGGCACATGGGCAGAGAAGAGATAGTGGCATCGCACAAGTACATAATCTAGGCAGCAGTATCCATCGTATGAATTACATGGTTCATGATATTGAAGGGCCGAATTTTGATTGTGAACAAGGCAGAGAGAAACCTATGAATTCTGATGCCAAAGCATTCTTTAAGTTGTTAGACGAGGGTAGCGAACCGTTGTAGCATGGTTGCACGAAGCACACTACATTGTCAGCAGTGGCGACATTACTTAACATCAAGGCTGATCACAACATGAGCCATGGGTGTTTTGAGTTACTCTTGAGGGCCATTAAGAGTATGTTGCCTGTCGGTGAAAAATTGCCCGATAACTACTACTATTGTAAAAAATGGTGAAGAAGTTGGGTCTTAGCTATCAAAAGATCGATGCATGTCCGAACGATTGCATGTTATTTTATAAAGAAAATGAACAGAAGACAAAGTGCACGTTTTGCAGTTATGAACGATTTAGGCCTAATAAAGAGGGTGTGACTACAAAAAAATGAATATACCTTTTAAGATTTTAAGGTATTTTCCAATTACACCTCAGCTCAAAAGATTTTACATGTCTTCAAGAATAGCTGAACATATGACTTGGCATGCGAAATCTCCAACCAAAGATGGAGAACTAAACCATCTCTTATATGGGCAGGCTTGGAAAGATTTCAACTTAGCACATCCCGGGTTTGCATTAGAACCTAGAAATGTGAGGCTTGTATTGTCCACTGATGGTTTTAACCCGTTCGACCACTCAGCTGTTTTGTACTCCTGCTGGCCTATAATTGTTACTCCGTATAACTTGCCTCCTTGGATGTGTATGAAACAGCCATACTTATTTCTTTTGATCGTGATTCCTAGTCCCAAGAGTCCTAGAAAGAACCTAGATGTTTACTTGAGACCTCTTATAGACGAGTTGAAGGTATTGTGGGAGGATGGAGTATAGACTTGGGATGTTTCCACGAAAACAAATTTCAACTTTAGGGCAGCGGTTATGTGGACTATAAGTGACTTTCCTGCTTATGGTATGTTATCTGGACGGAGTAAACACGGGAAGTTGGCTTGTCCATATTGTATGGATCATACAAAGTCTTTCAATCTATCAAATGGTCGAAAGCCATGCTAATTTGATTGTCATAGTCGTTTCTTGTCGGTAGATCACCCGTTTCGAAGAAATAGAGAAAACTTTAGGAAAGGGAAAGTAGATCATGATATACCAGCACTGCGACTGTCAGGGATGGAGATGCATGATCGTGTGATGAGATTACCGATCATCCATTCGGTAAGATTGTTGCCTCTGACATCATCGATGGGTTTGGCGTGTCTCATAATTGGGTTCGGAGAAGCATCTTTTGGGAACTGCCTTATTGGTTTACAAATTTGATTCGTCATAATCTATACGTGATGCATATTGAGAAGAATGTGCTCGACAATGTGTTTAACACCATGATGGGTGTTGCGGGCAAGATGAAAGATAATGATAAGGCACGGTTGGACATGAAAGATATTTGTAAGCGTCCTGGATTAGAACTTTATGAATCTACTAATGTTAAGATGGTCAAACTGCATACAAGGTACACATTGTCCAAAAGGCATGTTGAAGTTGTATGCACATGGATAAAGTCTCTGAAACTACCAGATGGATATGCGTCAAACATAGCAAGGTGTGTTATAGGTGGGAAATTTCAAGGGATGAAGAGTCATGACTGTCATGTGTTCATGGAGACTCACTCCTATAGCATTTCTGGACTTGCTTGATAAACCAATATGGGATGCTTTGACTGATCTTATCGTTTCTTCAGAGACATATGTTCAAAAATGTTAAATGAAAAGGACATGTCTATACTTGAGAAGAACATCATTGAGATCACGTGTAAGCTTGAAAAAAATATTCCCTCTTGGTTTTTTCGACTCTATGGAGCATTTACAAATCCATCTACCCTATGATGCTCGTGTTGGTGGCCCAATTAAATATAGATAGATGTACCCTTTCGAGAAGGTCATGGGAAACCTTAAGAGGAAAGTGAAGAATAGAGCTTATGTCGAGGGGTCGATATGTGAAGCATACAGTTTCGATGAGATATCTACGTTTGTCTCAGACTATTTTCCCGACGAAATCTTGACAAAGGCCAATTGAGTCCCGAGACATGATGATGGGGGCAATGTTGAAATAAATGGTCTTCTTTCTGTATTTAGTTTACCGGGTGGCGTTTATGGAAAAGGAAAACGCATATTCCTTTCTTAGCAAGAATTATATGCTGCGCATACTTACATTCTTCTCAATTACGAGGAGATTGATGAATTTGTGAGGTATACATGTAAAATTCACATGTATTAGACCTATATCTTAACCTGCAATCTCATATTAATATATGTTAATGTTTATAAAATTGTATAGAACATACGATGACGAGTTAAAAACAAATCAACCCGGCATCACTGATAAAGATATTCAAGTTAGTCGTGATAAAAAATTTGCTCTTTGGCTAAAGGACAAAGTAAATTAAGTTAATTAAGAATGACATATATAATATTAATTTATGAATGTATTTAATTTAATAGAATTTTTGCAGGCTCCTAATGAGGGAACGATTCCTCCAAATATACAAGTCCTAGCTATGGGTCCAGACAGGGACCAAGTCATTCGCAATGGTTATAAAATAAATGGATGTAAATTTCATACAATGACACATGCTCACGGTAAAAGAACAAATAATACTGGAGTGTGTGTTCAAGGAGATTGTTACAATGAGCTTAGTCGTGCCTTTTATAGGGAGTTGGATGAAATCGTAGAGTTGTCGTACACGGGCACGTACGGGGGTCATATTAACTTGTTCAAGTGTTATTGGTTTTATTCAGAAAAAGGGATACATGTTAATAGACATGTAATCGTCGATATTGACCTCCATATGTCTGTGTACTCCAACGAACCATTTGTATTACCAACTCAAATAGTACAAGTATATTATACTCTTAGTTCTGTTAGGAAAAGGGATAGACTACCTATAAATTGGCAAGTTGTAATTCATAATCTCACGCGCAGTCGTGTTCAAGTAATAGACGGGGATTTATACCAAGAGGAGATGCTTCATAGACCTCCTATAATAAATATAGAGGACAACAATGAATAAATCCAGTTAGAGGGTGGAGATGAACCTGATGAATTGGATCCCAAGACAGTTATTGTGCCAAAAGACATTAATACTGAGGAAGAGTTATTGACTAACACTGACACTAAATCTGAAGAAGAAAATGGTTATGAATCTCTGATACTTATACACAATGATTCTGACTCAGACAACGATTTTCATTAACATGTATGTTTAGTTTTAATTGTATTACATACAATTACCTTTCATTTATATCTTTGACATGTTTATGTACCTTTCATTTATAGTTGTTGTAGTTAACTATTTCATATAATTACTTGTCATTATTGTCATTTTATTTATATATGTAAATCAAATAACTCATACTAACATCCTAAATTGTTTATTTATAAATGTCTTCTGAACTAGCATAACGAAAACGCAGGTTGGGTTGGGGCCCTAATCATGTGCCGAAGGTCCCGACTAATCTGAATGATCGCATTCTCATACAAATCCGTCCTCCTCCAGAAAGCACGTAAGTTAAACATCGTGTATATATAACCATTTTATATTTCCATTATTATAGATATATTCTAATATAAATTATTTTTCATATTATAATAAAATTACTTATCTTTAGTGTAAATTGTTGTATATTGTAGTGATTTTCAAGATAGTAAAATTGTGAAGTGCATTTCACAATTATGCTTACAGAACTGGCCTACAACAATGATTACGTGGGCAAGCACACCTCTCACGCCATAAAGATGCAGTTTGGGCTGAATTTTAGGTATATTTTTTTTATCACTCTGATAGATAATATATAGTTAATCAAATAATATTGTTTAGTAATGTTGGATTATGGTAATATAACAGTTTTAATAATATTATTGTTGTTGTTTTATTTGCAGAAAAGGTATAGATGGGACGACGCGCAAGCATCAGTTATCCAAACACTGTTCTGGCAGAAGTGCGTCATCCGAACTAAAGATAATCTGAACAAGGAACGACAGAAAGCCCTGCATAATGCTGAGATTGACCATCCAGGACAGGGTGAACAGTATATGCATGAGCATAGCCCCTGGTGGTGCGTACAACCCATATGGGTGCAGATGTGTGACCAGTGGAGAGCTGAGAGCTGGGTCAAGAGACGCAAAACTGCCGCCTCGAACAGATCCTCAGGTGTATCTGAAGGCGAAAAGGTAAAAGGCACGTATCGGGGCGGCAGTATATCACAACTGCAGTATATTGTTGCCATGATACGTATGTATGGCCAGCTTATTGGCTTAGTTATTTGTTTTTATATTTACAGTCATGTTTTGTAGCTAAAATATCATATGTTTACATATTTATATGAGAAAATGAACTGTAGGAGTCTCAGTCTCATGGTCAATCTATCAATTGGTTGGATGTATATGTGGCCACCCGTGAAGGTCTGCCTAAGGCTGTTCAGATAGCGGTAATAAGTTAACTTTATACTAATATGTTGTTTATAAATTGTGACAACCTTTTTTTAGCATTTCTTTATTTATTTTTAATTATTTAATTGTTGACCTTCTGATAGGACACTTATAAGGGCTTAATGAATGTGCACTATCCTGAAGGCTCCCCGCATTCGTCGATTGATCAAGAAATGTGGGAGAGGGCGTCAGTCGTGAAGAAAAACTATGTTAAAGGTCAAGGACAAAAACGACGCCCGACCATTAGTGGCACAGACAGCTCTGCTACCCAGTCTACACAGTCATCAGGTCATCCAACTTATCATAGTCCTGATGACTATGTGAGAGCGATCTGTAGGGATCATGATCTTCTTCGTATACTGGGTGGGCATCTGCAGTTTTGATGAGTTGGCAGATGCAGTGGCGGCAGCAGCAGCAGCACAACATCAGGATGACGATGAGGTATATATTGATATTGTTACTATCACTGTCTTACTTATATGTCACTACATTGTCTATTGTTTAGTTTTTCCTAAGTCATTGCAGTATCAACACATGTAACATGTTTTATTCTTTTGTTAATTACATGGTCCTAATTTGGATGATCCATAAAGAGTTAGACTTGTTTTTTAGATATTTAAAGCCTTGTACTCTTTTATATTCATTCTTTGGACAATTGTATTAGTTTACGATTCTATTATATGGATGTTTACGATTGTATTGTGTTGTGTTGGTTTACGATTTTATCATATGTATGGATATTTATATATACTATTGTGGATGTGCTGGGATATATATAAATCATGGATGCATGTTTATATGGATGTTTATACATACTGCTGTGTGTTGGGATAGAAAGCAGGTACAAAGCAGGTTATTTTTGGGAAATCAACAAAACAGGAAAAATATTTTTTTAAAAAAATAATATCAGCGACCGCATGCCTTCGCTAATACTATAACGTGGTCGCTGATAGCTACTTGGAAACTAGCGAGCACATCAGTCGCTATTACCAGGTTGCTGACACGTGTTCCACGTCACTCTTGACAACTGGCTCAACATGAGTCAGATTAGCGACGGAGTCGGTCGCTGATGGCGGTCACTAATAAGTCGGTCGCTATTATTAGTCGCTGATGTCCATCCAGCGACCAAATTACCTACGACTAATATCAGCGACCGCAGTCGATCGCTAATACTCATCTACGACCATATACGATCGCAGATAGGCGGTCGTGGATAAGCCTATCTATTGATGTATAATATTGTATACATGTTGATGTATTAGCTTTATAAAGTGTAAAAAACTATTATAGACTAATATGAGTCAAAACTAGTTAAACTAGATGCAAACCATATTTTTAATAATAATATGGGTCCAAAATCAAACAAATCCATTACCTAAAAACTAGTTAACCAACCCAATAGATTCAAGTGATTTTGGTTAACTATATGATTTTCAACTTAAATTGTTAGGTCTACATGAGACTACCAAAAATAGTAATAAGGACTTTTATCTTGGGATGGAGGGAGTATAAGAATAATGTTAGGGTTCTCAAATTTTTAGCTTTAAATGGGTCTCAAATGACATGATATTAAATATTTTAATAATAATTTAGCATAGTCTGTAAGACCTCAACTTTTATGAATAAAATATAATTTCCTCTATTTATTATTTTGAAATAGTAAAGGGTTGATCCAATTAATGTGGTTAGTTATGGGTAAAATGCGCAAATATTTTAAATAGGCAAGTAGTTATAAAATATTCATTGTTGTCAGGGAATATTCATTTGGTCGTGGAATATTCTTATTTTCGGGGAATAGTCGTATGACGGCGCAACCATTTGTTGGCCCCATAACGAAAAACTATCGGATGAAGAAAATGACAAGTATGAGTTTTTTTATAAATAACGGCGTAGTTGTTACCGTTAGCACTGTTGGAATACCCCGTGATTAAAATAAAATAATACGCGATATTGTACAAATTATTGATTATTACGTAAGAAGTCACTACTCAATAATTATTATAGTAATTATTGTTCAATATTTTATTTTATTGATTCAATAATTGCTACGTTGATATTTTATATTATTGATTCAATAATTATCACTGCACAGTATTTCCCATTATCAGATCAATAATTATATTATTTGAATAATATTATTAGATAGCATTTTTTGAAATGTCTAAGGAAGTTATATCTAGGAAAGGGGTTTGGTCATCTAATTGCGTGCCAGTAAGGAGAAATTCTTATCAGAAAGCCCCCTCTTTCCTAGGAACGACATGGTTGTCATTATTGTGATTCTGTATTATTATTTATGAATAATTAGTTATTAATTTATATGATAAGAAAATATTTATTTTATGGGGATATAAAAGAAGGAATTAATTCTGAGGTGTTTTATCAGTATTTTGTTGGAATGAAGGTGTTGAAAATCATTCGTACGTGAATTTCGATCAATTTTCGTTTGGAATTTGGAAAAACTTTCTTCTACAAAGGTGTAGAGAATTAAATTTCTCATGGAATGGACATAAGATTCAGATTTTTCTGATAAAAGGGCTATTTATTATGAATTATTGAAATTCTAAAATAATTGATTTTTGGAGTTATAAATATTTTTAAAAGAAAAACACTTTTAATGTGGGTGGAACCCACTTGTGTGTGATGAAAAAAAATGATGTGGTGTGCGTAGAAAAAGTTATTGAAAATATTATTATTTTATTAAATTTTCTACTTTGACGTTCTAAGTATTTTTCTATAAATAGGGTTATTAGGTTAGAATTAAAAATTACACCAGAATTAGAAGTTTTCTCTCTCTATAATATCGAACGTATTTTGTTGAGTATTTAGATACTTTGAGAGTTGATAAGCAGTGCAAGTTTTCTTCAGCATTATATCCGATATTTCAGTTAGAAGTAATCTTCTTTTGAGGTAAGAGATGCTATTTTTTTCGTAAATGATTTTATTTCGTAAGGGATGCTACTTTGGTATGAATTTTATTATGAAATTTTTACCTTTTCATGTCGAGGTTATTATTCACGTATACGATACTATTCACATATACGACATTATTCACGTATACGACACTATTTACGTATACGATACTATTCACAAAAAAATTAAATTTTTTTTATCCAAGTTGTGTATTATGGTTACTATCTTTGATTGTATCCATGTTTTGATTTTTATTCTTGAATTTTGCTCCACAATTGATTATTATGAAGTATTTTTGAACTTGGATAAACTAAAGTACGAATCCCTAATCTTTGATCTTTTATCTCGCTGGATTCGTTTTATTTATTTTCATCATCCTCAGTCCTAAATGGTGATATAACTGAATATCTTTGGTCTGTAGTGCAAAGATGAATGATTATCTGATTAATATCTTTGGCAATAGTGCAAAGATGAACAGGTGTAGAGATGAATATGACCAACTGGGGATACGAATGAATATCTTTGGCCCGTAGTTCAAAGATGAATATTTGTTTCAAGATGTATATTGATTGATTTTAGAAGGGTAAAATATTGATGATGGACTTTTAAATCATAGAAGATAGTAGACTTCATTCTCTACTTTAACTCTTCTAATGAATTGTTATTTCCACTATGATTATTGATCTAAAACTTGTTGTCCATTATATTTTGTCTGTATTATTAAAGGCTAACGATATTTTTTTTCATCATCTTAGTCATAATATTCTTTACTGGCTAGTTGAGCTCGCCCTTTTTTTTGTTCCATTTTTCTTCTTAGGAGGCGAGAATATAGCGGAAACTAGTCGGGGTATGGAATGATGGTTCTAGACAGTTGTTTTAGTAGTCCTCACTATTTTATAAAATAGTGTATCAATAATTGTAATGAGGACTTATTCGAGTATGAATATTATCTAGAAGATAATATTTATTTTTATACTCACAGTATATGTGTTGTCGTATTTTGCACGATAATTGTAATAATAAAGTTGTAGTTGTTTCTGTACCATGTATTTGGCGACTCAGAATGGATTGTGTGGACCTATTTTTGGGGTGTCACATAGTCAATCATATGAGATCTATTCAACTAATATTATGGCAACATATCAATTGAGACACTTTTTAAGAATAAAAATTTGAAAACTCTAACTTTGTATGTTTGAAAATAGAGGAAATGAGAACAAATCTAGAAAAAAATTATAATTTTTCTTAGAAATTCTTTTTTAAGTTAAGAAAGTTTTAAGAAAGTAAAGAAAATTGGATCTAATTTTTCTTAGAAACTTTACTAAGACAATATCATGGGAAGTTAAGGATTGAAAAATGAGTTTGGTAAAATTCTTTTTTATTCTTAAATTGCTCTAACATTAACATAAGAATACAAATATGGACATTAATGTTCTATATAGACCTGACAATATAGTTAGTTAGGTGTTGGGTTAAACCATATTAATTGGAACCAAATGGATTGGTTAACCATTTTTATTTATTCAGGCTGGTTAAAGTTTGGATCCATATTTTTTAAGATAAATATAGTTCTGAACCGGTTAACCATTTTTTAACTCATATTCCATTCCGATCCAAATCAAAATGTTCTTTTTTCAACTTTTTTTCGCTGTCGACCCTTCTATATTGTTCTTCGTCGTCGACCCAGAGCAAAGTATATTGATTTTGTATTCGAGCTTATAAATGTGTACAGTTGATATTTTATACGTTTTATTTTTCAAATGTCCGTCACAATTATACTAAAAATTAAATATATGGTAAAAATATTATTCCATTTATTTGAATATAAATCTATACGAGCAACGATTTTAGCTCGTGATCACCCCAATTAACTCAACAGTAATTTAATATAATAACTAATAATTACAATTAATTTTCCAAACAAAATATAAAAAGTTTTTTCTTAAAATACTAAAGTTTATATGTAATTTTAATCGAATAAATGTAAATTTCTCTCAAATTGTGGACGTGAAATTATAGAAAGTTTAATTTACAATTTTCAAATAAAAATAATTAAATTCTCTTTAATTGTGATAAAATATAGTTATATATCTATTATGTTAATAAAAATAATAAATACCAAACTTGTTGGTATAAATTATGGAGGTAAAATTGGAAATAAAAATGTGATGTATTGAATCTAAATCTAAAACGACACGTCACGATCCACAACTTTTTTTTTTCTCTCTCTCTCTCTCTCTCTAAGTTTATATTTATATCTAAACTGGAGTACTATATAAATAAGTTTCAATATTTAAACGATATTCATAGAATTATACTATAGTGTATTTTGAATTCTAACATTTCTATTAGCAGGTTAATAATAATTTTGAATAATTATTTAAATATAGAAGGGTATTAATAATTTCAATTTAAAATTTTATTAATATAGTTTTTTAGCATTTTATTATTTATATTAATAATTTTTATATCATATTATTACTTAATTATTTTAATTGTGACAATCATAATTTTATTTTTCAAAAGTTCTCTTTAAAAGTCAAAACATCTTAAAATGGTTAATATGGTTTTGAACTATAATCATATAGTTCCAATCCATACAACTCATATTAAAAATGATTAACATGGTTTTAGTTCTTAAATGGAACCATAACCATATTTTAAAAACCAAAACCAATCCATAATCATATTTTGCGAGTCCTAGTTCTATACATATTGGCACTTTTTAAGTACCTTACAAACCGAACTAAGGAATTTGTTTTTGTTTTTTCTTATCTATCATTTCTTTGCTTAAAAATCCTTTTAACATTTTTTACCCTCCAAAAAAAATATTACAATAAATTTCTTTAATATGTGTGTTTATTCCTAAAAAGCCACTTAAAAGGGAAGGGATCACAGTTTCCTTTAAGTTGAGGGTTTATAAATATTTTTACATCTCAAGTGGTTGTTAGTGACTCACAAAATTAATGTTTTGTTTGAATTAAAGATGTGAAATAATAAAATGAGATGAATGATATAATATAATAACAAAACTATTATATATATTTATTTTATTAAAATAATTTTTATTCCACCACCTACCTTATAGGATAAAAATAAAAGGGATTGAGAGTCTATAAATCTCGTGAAAATCTATAGTTTGAGACTGATTGGTCCTGATTTAGGCTCTTTAAAGTTCAATATTTGACCAATCCCTTTTCATTATATAGATTTGTTTAGATTAGAGTGGTACATCCAAAATAGATTTGATTGGCTTAGATTATAGTGGTACGTCCAAAATAGAGTAATGAAGTTAACATGTCACCAACTAATAACTTTGTAGATTTTTATATGCATACCAGTGTTGACAATTTAGTCCTAAGAATAATTTTTTTCCGTTTACACTTATAACACCATGTTAACAAGTTCGTGGCACTTTGAATCAAACAAAACCATGATTTTAAATTTTAAAATTTACATGAGTTGTACTTTTTAATTAGTTTATTATAATTATACTTATAATAATAATAATTGCATCTTTTGTTTGTAAAAATGTAAAAAAAAAATTAATAAAGGAAAATTGTTATGCTTGTAGGTACTACCCACAAACAAATTAATTTTTTGTGTGCATCTTTATGTATGAGGACCGATCTAAAGCATATATCCTAAATAACACACTCTCTTAAATAACATATTTTTATTAAAACTATTGAAGATTCTTTTAAAAAATAAGTGGGGTCTTGGGTGATATTTTTATAAATAAAAGGAAAACAAGTGAAACCACTATCTTTTAATATTATTTTATTTTTTAAAAGAATCTTTAAAATGATATAATTTTAATAAAAATATACTATTTAAGAGAATTATATTATTTAAGAGAGGTATGTTATTGAAAAGATATGTTTTAGTTCTGTTCTGCTCCATGTATATCTATCAGTCCTCGTTGTTTTTTTTTTTTTACAAAAAAAAAAGAAGTAAAGAAAAAGAACAAAAGGATAGGACAATATAATTTCAACTTATTATACCCAAACCTATTTTTAATTGGATGACATGTTCCATTTCCCTAAACTTGTACCACTGGATTGTGTGCCCGTGTATTTTAGTAGAGATGTTTTAAATTGTAAACTAGTTCTTACCATATGCAAAGTGTAAAAGTATTTTTAATATTTTATGTACATATTTTGGGCTAAAAAGCGTTCGTTGAGAAAACCAAATCAAAACCCAGACCAAAATTAAGAGAGCCAAGTTAATTAGTTTACATCACAACTTCTCCCCATGAATCTACATGATTGCACAGAAATGTGCAAGTTTGCACCAATTAATCAAAAGCAATATTTAGTCATTGTATGTTACAGGGTTTTCGAATTTCCTACCGAACTCAAGAATTTTAGAGAGAGAAAGTGTAGATAATATATAGAAAACGTAGATAATATTTACTACCAAAAAATAAAAAATTAGATCATACACGACGGACATATCGGTCGAGAATAACATTAATGATCTTCTCAGTACATCTTAGATAGGACTGTAAACAAATCGAATCGAATCGAACTTTGTCGAATTCGAACCGAACTCGAACACTTTTAGTCGAATTCGAACATGTTCAACGATCCGAACACTTTTAGTCGTTTTGTAAGACGGCATGCCAATACTGGCGTGGTAACTGTTATTGTAAGCGAATTCCACCAGTGATAGATGATCATCCCAAATTCCATTGAAATTCATGACACAAGCTCTTGACATATCCTCTAATGTCTAGATTGTCGTTTCGCTCTGGCCATTGATTTGAGGATGGTATGCCGTGCTAATTCTCAACTGTGTTCCTAAGCGTTCTTGCAAACTTTTCCAGAAATTTGATGTGAAACAAGGATCTCGATCCTACACAATTGACACTGGAACTCCGTGGCTTGAAACGATTTCCTTGACATATAACCTTGCAAGCTGCTGATCAAGATTAAACCTAATCTTGATCGGCAGAAAATGTGCCGATTTCGTCAGTCAAACGACAATCACCCATATCACGTCATACCATTTCTGAGTTGTTGGAAGACATAACACGAAATCCATCGTGATATGCTCCCACTTCCATTCTAGTATCTCTAACGGTTGCAACAATCCACTTGGCCTCTGATATACACTGCTTTGACTTTCTGACACGTTAAACATCTAGCAACACAGTCAACAACCTCTCTCTTCATATTCGGCCACAATAAATGTTGTTGAAGATTCTGGTACATTTTCGTACTCCCGGGGTGAATTGAATATCACAAGTTATGAGTGTCGTTCAAAATTTCCTCTCTAATTTCTGGTACTGGCGGAACCCAAATCCTTCCCTCGAACCTCAATAACTCTTCGATATCAACCTTAAATTTTACCTCTTGTCCTTCAAACACATTTTTCCTGATTTTCTCACACTCCTCACCTTGGAGTTGTGCTTATTTTACTTTGTCCACCAAAGTTAGACGACCCTCCATCTGAAATAATTTTTCTTCCGACTCTTTTGGATATTTTACTTCCAACTCCAACTTAGCCATTTTAGCTTCTAGCTTCTCCTAAGCAGTTAACAACAACAATTTCTCCCGGCCTTTACTACTTAAGGCATCGGTAACCACATTAGCTTTACCCGGATGTTATAAAATTTCACAATCATAATCCTTAATCAGCTCCAACCATCGCCTTTGACGCATATTTAGATCCTTCTATGTGAAAATATACTTCAGACTCTTATGTTCCGTGTAAATCTCACACTTCTCCCCATAGAGATAGTGCTTCCAGATTTTCAAAGCAAACACTACTGTAGCTAACTCCAAATCGTGGGTCGGATACCCTTTATCATAATCTTTCAGTATAACCTTGCTGTTTTGCATAACCACACAACCTAGTCCCTTGTGCGATGTGTTTCTATACACCACAAAATTCCTTGTATATCTGCCAAAGATAACATAGGTGTCATACTTAACTTCACTGATTTCCTTCTTTTCGCATTTCTACATCCCAACGAACTTCACTGATTTCCTTGTCAAATTTGTTAGCGGAGTTGCGATTTTGGAAAAATCCTGAATGAAATGAATATAATAACATGTTAATCCCAAGAAACTCCTTACTTCTGACAGTGTCTTTGATTGATCCCAATTAATCACAACTTCTACCTTTGATGGATCCACCGAAATTCTATCCTTGTCAATTACATGCCCAAGAAATTGAACACGCTCCAACCAAAATTCACATTTTGAAAACTTTATGTAGAACTTTTCTCTCCTTAACGTCTCTAGCGTCACTCTCAAGTGTTTTACATGATCTTCTTGAGTTTTGGAATACACCAATATGTCATCAATGAACACCACCACAAACTTATCCAAAAATGGCTTAAACACCCTGTTCATCAAATCCATGAACACTGTAGGTGCATTGGTTAAACCAAATGACATTACTAGAAACTCATAATGACAATATCTAGTTTTGAATGCCTTCTTCGGTACATCTTTCTTCCTCACCTTCAATTGATGGTATCCACTTCTCAAATCTATTTTTGAAAAGTACTTAGCTCCTTTCTTTTCATCGAATAAATCATCAATCCTTGGCAACAAGTATTTATTCTTAATCGTGACCTTATTTAATTCTCTATAATCAATGCAAAGACGCATTGACTCATCCTTTTTCTTAACAAAAATACTGACGCTCTCCACGATGATACGCTCGACTGAATATACTTCTTGTCTAATAAATCCTGTAATTGAACCATTAATTCCTTCATATCCACCGGAGCTATTTAGTACATGTCCTTTAAAATATGAGCAGTCCCTGGTGCTAAATCGATCATAAACTTAATCTCTCGATCAGGCAGAAGTCCTGAAAAATTGTCTGGAAACTCTTTTGCAAAATCTCTAACAACAGCTATCTCTTCCAGCCTCGCACCCACCTTTCGGGTATCAACTATGTAAGCTAAATATCCTACACATCCTTGTATTAAAAACCTACTGGCATGCATCATTGTCAGATAAATCGCTTGTCTAGGCGACTTACTGCCATAAAATACTACCTTTGACGGAGTTATGAGGTTTACACACTTCTTTTGACAGTCAATTACCGCACCATAGTTAAACAACCAATCCATTCCCCAAGATAATGTAAATTCCCCAAGTTTAATCGGGATTAAGTTTACTGTCATTAAATGGACCTTAATGTTTACGCAAAAGTTCTTGTGTATAAACCTAACAGGAATTAATTCCTTATTCGTGATTTCTATGTTCAAAGGGTAATCTAATTCTTCTAGAGTTAAATCTAACTTCTTAGAAAAATTATTAAAAATGAATGAACATGTAGCACTCAAATCAAATAATACGAAATCATGTAAATTATTGATCGGAATGATACTTGACACCACATCCTTTGACTGCACAACATCCTGCACGGTCATGTTGAAAGTTTGGACACTTAGTCGATTTGATGGTGCTGGTCTGGTGATTGTTAAATTGCCACCACTGCTGTTTCCTCTACCATCGCTTGAACCTTCAGCTGCCTTCTTCGAACAATCACGAGCCAAATGATCCTTTGACCAACAAGTAAAATATGCTCCCTTATTTTGGGTTGGGAAAATTTGGTGCAATGAGGTCCTCCTGACCACAGTGGAAACATACTCTCTTATGTTTAAGCAAACACCTGTATGATTTTTACCACAAGTAGCACAAGCTTCAATTTTCTTCTTCTTACTACCTTGCTGATTCCCAACAGTATTTTTATCGTTCCACTTCCTTTTCTGGTTACTGCCACTATGGCTACCACCTGCCTTATTCTCATTTTCACTGTTCGTCATTTTCTGCTCCTGGTTATACTTTTTCAGGGCATCGTTTCATCCCTCCGCGATAATTAATTTTTCTAGAATCGCTACGAACAATTTAAGCTGGAACATAGAGACTCGGCTATACAGCCAGGGCTTCAGTCCCTATTCGAACCTCCTTGCCTTCCTCTCGTTAGTGTTGACTTGATATGGTGCAAACATCGCCAACTCGTTGAAATTCACAACGTATTCAGGTATGGACATCATTCCTTACTTCAGCTCTAAGAATTGAACCTCTATCTGGTTCTGTGAACTCGGCGGAAAATATGTCTCGAAGAACATCTCTTTAAATCTATCCCATGGAATAACTCCCTGACCACCTCGACACTTATTTTCTTGCCACCAGTAGCTACCTTTCGACTTCAACATGAACGTCATGAAGGCAATCTTTTGATCTTCACTAATCCTAGCGACAACGAAAACCTTTTCCATCTCCATAATCTAGGTTTTGGCTTCAACCAGATTCATAAACCCTAAAAACTCTGGGGTTCCTACAACTTTGAAATCCTTGAAAGTTGTGGCTTGAGCCTGGGGTTGATTTTCAAAATCTCCCGTTAGCAAGTTTACCAACTGCTGAACTAGATTGGCGTTGACCTCATTATTATTCGTTGATCCTTCAGGGGTTTGCTGATGTGTCTGTCTTATCCTAGGCAACATCTCTCTGTTTAAAGTATTCTGTGACGCCCCCAAAATAGGTATACATCACCTATTTTGAGTCGTCAATAACATGGTACAGAAACAACTTCAACTTTATTAATACAACATATAAACTGTGAGTTTTAATACAAATATTGCCATCTAGAGAATATTCACACTCAAATAAGTCCTTATTATAATTATTGGTACATTATTTTACAAAAATGGTGAGGACTACTAAGACAACTTTCTAGATCCATCATTCCACACCCCGACTAGAACTCGCTACATTCTCGCCCCCTGAGAAGAAAAATTGAACAAAAAGGAAAAGGGTGAGCTCAACTAGCCCAGTAAAGAATATTATGACTAAGATAATATAGAACAAATTATCGTTAGTCTTCAACAGGGAAAAATCTGATAAAATACAATAGACAACAAGTTTCAGATCAATATTCGCAGCGGAAATAATAATTCATAGATGAGTTACGTAGAGAATGAAATCTACTATAATCTATGAATTTAAAAGTCCATCATCATTATTTTATCCCTGTAACATCAATCAATATTCATATTGAATTAAATATTCATCTTTGCACTACAGGCCAAAGATATTCATCAGTTGGTCATGTTCATCTCAACACATGTACATCTTTGCACTACGGGCCAAAGATATTCATAAGAAAATCAACCATCTTTGCACTACATGCCAAAGATATTCAGCAATATCAACATTTAGGACTGGGATGATGAAAAATATTTTAAAGAAAACGAATTCAGTGAAACAAAAGAACAAATATTAAGGATTCGTACTTTAAACAATTCGAGTTCAAAAATACTTCATAAATAATCATAGTGAAGTAAAATTCAAGAATGATCAAAACATGGATACAATCAAAGCTAGTATACATAATAGATATTTTGGACAAAATATGAAAATTTAATTTTCTGTGAATAGAGCCGTATTCGTGAATAGTGTTGTATACGTGAATAGTAATCTCGACACTAAAAGACAAGAATTTTACAAGAAAAATCTTACCAATATTATGGCATAATGATATTAGAAGAAATAATATCATTTTTTTAAAAAATAAATAAAATCCCTTACCTTGGAAAGACAGTACTTCTGACTGTAATATTGGATATAGTGATGAAGGGGACTTGTACCGTATAGCAACACTCAAAGTATCAAAATACTCACAAGAATACGCTCGATAATATAGAGAGAGAAAGAGAGAAAAAACTTCAGTTTCTGGTGTGATTTTACATCTAACCTAAGCACCCTATTTATAGGAAAATGCTTAGAACACCAAAGCAGAAAATTTAATAAATTAATAATATATTTTTCTAAAATTTCCTACGCCTACTTATTTGGCCCAAAACATCAGTCACCATGTGCCAAAACATTAAAAACGTTTTTCTTAATTAAAATATTTTAAACTTCAAAAATTAATTATTCTAGAACTTCGGAACTTCAATAATTCATAATAAATAGCCATTTTGTCAGTAAAATTTGAAGCACATGTCCTTTCCATAGGAAATTTCATTCTCTACAACTTTGTAAGTTTAAGTTTTTCCAAATTCCAAGCAGAAGTTGACCGAAATCCACAATACGGGCAATTTTACGGGCTATGTTAATTTCAGTCAAGAAATGGGGTCCACCGACATGTTTAACATGTTTTAAACATTAATTGTAACAAAAATACTCCTCCCCCTCATATACTAATATATCCCACATTCATTGTAAAAATATCACCATTATTATATTATTAAAATATAATAATATATTTAAATGAATTATTTATCAGAAAAGATAAAATAACAACTTTTTCAACAATTGTCACATTAAAAATTTTCTCCATCTATATCCACATAAAATAAATAATTTCCTTATCATATAAACCAATAATTAATTGTTCACAAATAATATTACAGAATCACAATACTGACAACCAGACAGTTCCCAGAAAAGAGGAGGCTTTCCAATAAGGATTTCTCCTTACTGGCGTGCAATTAGGTGACCAAATCTCTCCTTAGACAAAACTTTCTAGACATTGCCAATAATGTTATCTAATAATATTATTCAAATAATATGAATTATTGACGAATATTCTCCGATAAAAATGAATATTTTATAACCACTTGCAAATTTGAAATATTTGCGCATTTTACCCATAACTAACCACATTAATCAAATCAACCCTTACTATTTCAAAATAATAAATAAAAGAAATTTAATTTTATTTATAATAAGTTGGGGTCTTACATATTCGCCATTAGATCATTATTCTATTACTTAAACATTTTTAACCAACACATAAAATTTTCAACAAACTCTTATATTTTATTCATTTTACTTAAAATATAGCATAATTAAGATAACATAATTACTATTGACATCATCTTTCCTGTCATAATAAAATTCTAAGATTACATCATCATATCCCATTATTTATATCAGCATTTGGGATTTATATCTTATTGACTTTCAAAGCTATTTACTTATTATACTATTGCTTTCCTCATATTCTACTGAGATATTCCCCGTCGCACAGCTTCATCGCGCTCTTGGTCCATGATGTGAATCATTGTTCTACGATCCATCATGTACCACAAAAACTCTTCAAACTGAACTATATAGTAAAAGACTTGGTCCTGAGCCCCATTAATAGCTGTATGGAAAGCGTAGTCCATCACGTCAATTTTGGCCTTCTTTGACCGAACCTCACCTTCAACTAAATATGCATGCTGAGAAGCCATCATCCAAGCGCCTTCAGCTCTCGCCTGCTTAGCTAACTCCTCCCTCAAACCGTCCTGTATGTTCTCAATCTCAGCCAATAGTTGACATCTTTGATTCTCTGTCTGAGCTAACTTATGTTCTACCTTTATGAGATGTGTAGTGAGGTCCCTAACCGTCTCATCTTTTTTCTCTAACGCAGCATGAAGCTCTTCAGCTTGCCTCTCTAACACCTCTACCTTATCATGCAACTCTATATTATGATCATATACCTCCTCAAACATCTCAGTTCCAATCGAGTTTAGTGGTATCTCTTCAGTATCCTCTTCCTCTTCCATTTTCTCCTCAGATTTTGGATCAAACTTAGGCGTCTGGCCTGGTCCTACTATAGTAACCAACGAGGATGGCTCCCTTGGCACTAGCTACTCCCAAACTATGTGGATGTCTCTAAGCTCCTCCTCCCTAGGCACTTAGGGCTCCTCTTCCCTAGCCTGACTGGGTTCTCTAACCTCAGTTATCTTGAAAACAAAATATTTCACTCGATACTACTTGCGAGCATATAAGATATTAACAAATAAGCACCTAAAGTCTTTTAGTATTTTATCTTTAATGAATTTCCTTAATTCATTCCTTAGAACTTGACAAGAGTTTGTCACCACTATGTTTTTCGGTCTCTTAAAAGGCTATTTCCTAAGGTTTCCCCACCTGAGGTTCATAACCTAAGGCTTTGATACCAACTTGTGATCTCCAAATTCGGGTACTTAAATCCCACAAATTTAGTGCTCACTGTCCAATAAAATTACATCTATCTACCCATAAACAAAGGATATAAATAAACCTCACAAGCTTAATAAAAAGTCCTCCTATTAAAGGGTTACAAAGTATTAAAATAAATCCTAGGTCATCTAATCTTTATTACATAATTTGTGGAAAACATAACAAAATTTAAATAAGTCTTATTATATGAACTTAATCAAATATAAGTAAACTAATCTTCATCACTTGTTCATCTTTCCCTTGCCCTTACTTGTGGATGGCTCGTCAGTCTTTTCAATCTTAGCTGCAATATTGTTATGCAAGTGTGAGCAAACAATTGCTCACTGAAATATTGATAAATAATAAAAATATATGATTCATCAATGAATAAGGTTTTCACTTAATGTATAGCCTTATCTGAAAATTGTCAATCATAATTAAGAACTGAAAGCTCAATTATAGGAAACTTGTTTTTGAATCAAGACCAGAAAGCAAGACTAAAAGTATATTTGAGGGTCACAAGACCACGAACTATGTTCTAGGTTAGCAAGTATCTCTACTGTAACTTTTAACAGTCTTATAGACTATGTGGACCATCCATCTCGTATTTTGGGAAATCAACCCTTCGTACAATGTATTGTGCACAACCATTTTAACGCAATTGCGTAGTATACTCCCCTATATTAGGGTTGTTCGTCTCAGCTTTGATATTAAAGTCCGAACCAAAGGAAGTTTTGTTTGGATTAACTTCAAGGGTAATTTGGATCTTAGAACGTTCATCAACTAAGGATTAATTGCATCAATAAAGGATCGCTAGTCACATAATAGTTCGATATCAACAACAACTTATTCTTTTCAAGACAAGATTTCAATAATAATAGAAGACAATAATTGCAAATGAATAAGTCTCATACATTCAAGTATTACTTTTGAAAGAATAGAAAGCTTTAACAAAATATAGACATTAGATATTATAAGAACCTTGCTTGAATAATAATAAGCTAAGGTTAGAACATTTTCTCCATAAAAAGTAAAGTAAGAAACTAGCTCAATAAAAGACTAGGAACTTGCGTAATTGTAAACAAGTTAAAGATAGGAAACTTGCTGAATAAAAAGTAGGGTTTAGAAACATGCCTTGTATGCTTGCTACACAACTATAACTCACGCTAGGTAGATATCCTACATACACCATTTATGAGACGTCCCCAAATTCGAGTACTAATCACCACGAACCTGGTACATCATTTCTATGACTATTGCGAAAGATATAAACATAAATTGTTTTTATAGTAACCTTTACAACATTACCCCCAAGGTCGATAACCTTAACTTAATACACATATTCATATACTACAAGACTTACAATGTTATTTGCCTCCAATACTATTACAATTTTAAGTGTACAATAATCCATTCCTGGAACTTATCTTTGTCTTTGCCTGTATCCAAAGTTTTCGTCTAAATCTGAAATGTTTATCATGATATAGCAAGGGTGAGCAACAAGTTTGCCCAACAAGTTTAAGTTCAAAGAAAGATATATTATGATTGAAAGAATGAATAATAAGCTGACAAACTTTCAACAATATAGTTATTGTGAAAGAACATGAATCAATTTCCATAATTGAATGACCAAGACAATAATGATGAATGACCAATAATACACATGAACAAGTTTAACTGGACCAAAAAATGGTAATGAAGGTGATCACCCTTTCATTGTGAAAACCCGAGCATTTGAATATTTATTAAAATCTTAAATGATGGATTAAAGGTTAAATATTAAACCTAGACAGAAACTAAGTGAATGGATTTGAGATTTCCGGGAAGGAATTTTGGGAATTAATAATTTTTGTGGTGAATTATTCAGGATTAAGTATATAAGTGTATATATTCTGTGTGTATGGTCATGTATGTGAATAGAATGTGGTTAATGGTCAAGGGTTGACCAGATAAACTATATCTGTGACAAACTCTAAGTATATATTAATAACGTCAACGTTCAGTTAAAAATCATAGCGATTAATATGAAACCCTAATATCGGACCAAAAACCCTAATTTCAATTATGGGAATTTGAAACCCTAATTTTGATTATCAAAACCCTAAATTGGGAACTTAATAGCTTAAGCGTAAATAATTATAAGATTAATTAGGGTTAATCCTAACAAATTAGATAGAAACCCTAATTTCAAAATTTAAAACCATAATTATTCCGTTAGAAACCCTAATGTACAATTATGGACCTAATTGCAAGATTAGCAATTTTAATTAGGAAATATTAATCCTAATCATTGAGCTTGAATGTGATTAATAAAGTTTAATGTAATTAGAAAATACTAATTTTAAATTAGTAAGCTTAATGTTTCATTTTAAAACCCTAATTTGGAAATCCCAACTTTGATTTTTGAAAAACCTTAGGTTTTAACCCTAAGGGTTAAGCCCTAAGGGTTGGATTCAATGACAATATTGCCATTAAAATTACAAATCAAATGACTAAAATGCTCTTTTGCATTCTTTATTTAGCTAACTTGTATATTATGTCCTAGTAGTGGTTGGTGACCATCTCTAAACCCTAGCCATGTGACTTATATTAGCATATCAGTAGCTATATTATACAAATTCATTGAACCGAGATTAAAAGTTAAAAAGAGAGAAAAGTAACTCACTTTACTTTTCAAAGCTGACCAAGACCTTCTCTCTCTACAAATTTTGGAAATGTAGAGTGAGAGTGTGTAAAAGATATGGTAAGATCACGTGTTAGCTCTCCAAAAACAAACATCAATGATCAGATTCTAGATCAAGGCTCTAAAAGGTATTAAAAACCCTAAACTTAGAAATCATACAATCTGATGTTAGATTTTGTTGTTTGTTGTTTAATGATGTGTAATAAGATGTTATTTAGTGATCTGAGTTGTTAGATCCCAGATTCATAACATCAAATTGCTCGAAATTGAAGATTTTTTAAATCTAGAAAAATTTTATATCATCATCTGACAAGCAAATGTTAGACTTCATAGATCAGTGTTTGTTAACGGTTTTAGTGTTTTAAATGTTTGAATTTGTAGTATGTTATGTGATCTTTGTTCTGCAACTTGAATCAGTGTTGGATCATGTCTAGATTGCATGTTATAAGCAGTCAAACTGCGTTGACCGATCACGAAAACGGGATTCTGGGCAACCTAGAAACCTAGATCTTGTCTGACTGCGTTTTTGCAGGCCTTGATCTTGCTTGTGTTTTAGGTTTTAGGTCATGTTGTTGGTTTGATGTTATAGATTGCTATATTTACTACACATGTATGCTATTAGAACTCCTAAATTAACAATAGAATTGAAAATAATCAAGGTCAAAATAGGGTTGACCAAACTGTCGAAGAACAAATCTGGGCAACCCAGAATCTTCAAGAACAATTTTTTGGCCTACTTTGACCGGTCCAGATCTTACGTTGATGATGTTATTATGTTGATATTATGTTATATAATTGTTCCTTGACATGTAGTCTACATGATTAAACCTTGTAATCACATTAAGCAAGCTCATGAAGCAAGTTATTAAGATCATAAGTGGCCAAATCGGACTGTTCTTAATTTCTGGAAAACCTAGAAATGAAAATAACTTCTGACACATTTTCTGAAGCTTTGATCTCTCTGTTAGGTTAGAATTTGGTCATGTAATTTGTTTAGGGTTGTAGTACTACATCAGTACTACAACATTAACATGATAAGTTGCCCAGAAACCGTATAATTATGAATTTAAGGCTAGTCAAACCACCCACCCTATAACTGTTATGAGTTTCTGGGTTTGATGAAGAACAACTTAAGAACACATATAGCGACATTTTCGTCGCTATAGGGCCCATTAACGATAGATTAATTACAAAATTATTACTTTTATTAAATGGTTTTTAATTATTAAAAATTCATATTAAATTACTAAAAATTATTTTAAAGCCTAAAAATGGGTTTATAATTATTTTGAATATATTTCATTAATATTTAATATTTTTGGAATATTAAGGGTAATTAATTTATTTAGTTATAATATTAAAAAAATATTTAAAAATAATTTTAATACTTGAAAAATCATGAAAAATTATATTATGGAGTTAGAAAATATTTTAAGTTATTTTCAATAACTTTTGATATTATGTGATGAATTTCACTAATTAATTAATAATAATGGTAAATAATTTATTTAATAAATATATTAAATAAATTATGGAAAAATAGAACTAATGATTTAAAAATCATATAAAAATGGTTTAAGTGTTATAAAAATATTTTAAGTTATAAAATATAACTTTTGATATTTTGTCATAAAAATATTAATATTTTAATATTAATAGAGATCATCGGATAATGAATTTAACTGTTTAAAAATCATATAAATTTGATTTTAAAGTATTATAAATACTTTGTGATATTATCAATTTATTATAATATTATGACATGTATTTCATTAATATTTTGATAATAAATAAATATTAATGATAGTAGTATATTGTGGTATTTATATTATATAAATACGATATTAATGATTAAAAAAATATGATAAATTGTAATAATTATCTGAATTTTTTTTACAAGTCTTTGAAAAATAATTTGGATTGATAATATAATTATCTAAGATAATGGTTAAGTGTTTAGACAGAGTTTTATTGAACTTAAACTCGTTAATTATCCGACTAGACCGTCGAGATGTTAGAATTTTGTCGGATTCAACTCAAACTGAAATAGTTTGACTTGATACTAGGTCTTATGTGCTGTATAAACTGATAGGATTATATGTTAATGTGTTTAGGTTATTTTAAATATTGTGATGATATTATTCTAATATTTGAGATCTATATTACTAATATTAGGTCTTCAAATAAAGTGATATAAACTGTGTAGCAGTAGTCGGTGATACATACAAGTTCATAACCTTGAACTTCTAATTATTGTGCAAGTTTTCTTAACTCGACCTCGAGTTATTTCATTCAAATATACTTGTGGTTAATCATTGCTGATTGCCATGTTTAAGATTATTGAATCATACTATGTGCATATTGCATGTATTCATCAGGTATGAAAGGCCGATCACCTTCATTACCATTCGGTCCAGATATAATTGCTATGTTCATGTTCAATGTTCATTCAGCTATGAAAGTTTGTTCATGCTAATTCTCAATTATATTATAGAATTATAGCTAGCCTATTGTTCAATTCTTTCCATCATGATATATCCTTAAATAAACTTATACTTGCTGGGCAAACTTATACTCACCCTTGCTATATGATGATAAACATTGCAGATATGGCGAATACGTTCAGATATAGGAAAGGATAAAGCCAAGTTCAGCTTGGGACTATATGTGCAGCTAAATTGTAATAGTATTGTCTGAGAATAATGTTATATGTTAGACAGGTTATGAATTGTGTATAAGTTAAGGTTACTCGACTTTGGAGAATAGTGTGTAAAGTTTATTGTATAAACAATTTATGTTTATATCTTCCGCAATAGTTATAGAAATTGTTTACCATATTGGCGGTGATTTGGGACCCGGATTTGGGGATGCTATAGTTGGTATCAAAGTTGTTGGTTATGAACCTTAGGTAGGAATAACTGAGACCAATAACCGCAGTGATTAGGATAAGTACTAACTCAAATAGAGTTAGTGTGTCGGTAAGATTAAAAGACAAATCTCGACGGGTTATGAAGACACAGAGTTCCCTAACTCTGATAATAAAAGCGGACAGTAATGGTGGATAGATTGAGTCTAAAAGACTAAAAGGTACAGGGATAGGAGATCGTAAAATAAAACTATCAAGACATAGAAATGAATCGTAATATATATGATGAGATCACCCCGTGATCTGATAAGGTGATAACAGAGAAAAAAATGAATCTAATGATTGAAAAGTTTACAACAAAGATTGTTGTGTGTAAGTTGTACTATGAATTGGTATAGATTCAGGAAAGGATTATGAATACGGATTAAATGAAATTCGTATTGAGAAGGGAGTTAGAATTCTGTGGGGATTTTAATTGAGGACTTATGTCAGCAGCTAAGTTGTATGATTCTTCGTATGAGAGTTGAATTGTACTTGGTGTAACAACCACTTAGTTTCTGGCACTATTAATCATTGAAATGTTTGTGTTGCGCTATTTGTTATATGCATGTTGAGAGGGTGATTCCTTTCTCAGGTGTATAACAGATAGATATGTTCTAAGTAGAGAATATCAGGTTAAGAACGAGTTTTTAAAACTCATACTTATTGTACGTTCGTGACTTATGATTATATGAAATGTTTATGAACCCCTTAGCGAATGGACACCAAAGGTCTGACTAGGATAAGTTCTTAAACTCATATAATCACTACAAAAAAATGGGCCTTTGGCAACGATTTTTCGGGCAACGACTTTATAAGTCGTTGCTAAAAATATATGTTTAGCAACGAAAGTTGTCCTTCGTTGCAGATCGTGTCATGCTTCCACTTTTTGTAACAAAATTCATAAGTCATTGCAAAATTTCGTTGCTAATTCATTGGCGGGAAAAAAGTTCGTTAGAAATTCATTGCAAAATTTTTGGCCACTTGATTTCTCATTATCGTGGGCAATGAAAGTTTTGTTGTTTCTAAAAATGGGGCTTTAGCAACGATTTTTTAGGCAATGACTTTATAAGTCATTGCTAAAAGTGTATGTTTAGCAATGAAACTTGTCATTCGTTGTAGATTGTGTTAGGCTTTCACTTTTTGCAACGAAATTCATAAGTCGTTGCAAAATTTGGAAACAAAATTCATTGCAAAATTTTTAACCACTTGATTTCTCCTCATTGTAGGCAACGAAAGTTTTTTTCTGTTGCTATATTTCGTTGCTTAATATGGACCACATTCATTGACAATAATTTTTATATCCATTGCATATTTTATACAACTTTTTGCAAAGACTATTAAAATGTTGCCTTAAATTAAGATAATCCCAATAAGCATGTTTTTGTAAGACCATATTCAGTATTCGGAGAATTGTCAAAAAATATTCGTATTTAGTATTTAAAAATTATGTCCAAATGCGGGACATATTAGAACCTATGACCTATCATTTGGAATTTTGGTCATTTGACTACCGGAGCAACACGAGTTATCTGTTAATATCTTGCAACTATTAATATTTATATCAAAACATAAGATTTCCCCCATATATTCCTTTCTTCTCCTTCACTACATACCATTAATATAATCTCAGGAAGTTATACACTACAATAATAATAATAATAATAATAATAATAATAATAATAATAATAATAATAATAATAATAATTGTGAGACCCCAAATTTTATGAATAAAGATTTAAATTTTCTCAAAATATTTTTTTGAATATTACGATGTGGATTTGATATAATGTTATAGTTGTGGGTAATATTTACAAATTTTTCAAAGTAAGCAAGTGGTTATATAATATTCGATTGGTCGGGGAATATTCTTTTTATCGGGGAATATCTGTACGACGACACAATCATTAGTGGAGCCCACAACGGAAGTATTATCGTAGTAAGAAAAACACAGAATTATCTTTTTATAAAAATAACGACGGAAGTGTTACCGTTAAAACAGTTGAACTACCCGGTAGTAAAAGTACATTAATACTCGTGGTTGCATAGTAGCACACGGTATTGGTTATTGATGCTTACGTGAGAAGTCAATCTATTATACTCAATTATTGCTTCAATAATTACTGCATCATATCTCTTATATTATTGATTCAATTATTATCAAAGTATAATATGTATAATATGATATATTATTAATTCAATAATTAAGACGACAAAGTTATTCATATTATTAAATTGAAATATTTACAATGTCTAGAAGTTCTGTCAAGGCGAGATATCCGCACCTTTTCGAAACACCATGTACGTACGTCAATTTCGAGGATGAAATTTCATAAAGAGGAGAGGTTGTAAGACCCCAACTTATTATAAATAAAATTAAATTTCCTCTATTTATTATTTTGAAATAGTAAGGGTTGATTTGATTAATGTGGTTAGTTATGGGTAAAATGCGCAAATATTTCAAATAAGCAAGTGGTTATAAAATATTCATTTTTATCGGAGAATATTCGTTTGGTCGTGGAATATTCTTAATGTCGGGGAATATTCATATGATGGCGTAGCCTTGTGTGGGCCCCATAACGGAAAGCAATTGGATGAAGAAAACGACTAGTATACGTTGTTTATAAATAACGGCGTAGTTGTTACCGTTAATACTGTTGGAATACCTGGTGGTTAAAACACAGTAGCACACGGTATTTCACCAATTATTGATTCTTACGTAGGAAGGCATTACTCAAATTATTACAGTAGTTACTATTCAATATTTTATTTTATTGATTCAATAATTGCTACGCTGATATTTTATATTATTATTGTTTCAATAATTGTCACTACACAGTATTTTTATTATCAGATCAATATTTCATATTATTTGAATAATATTATTAGATAATATTATTGGCAATGTCTAGAAAGTTCTGTCTAAGGAGAGGTTTGGTCATCTAATTGCTCGCCAGTAAGGAGAAATCCTTATTGGAAAGCCCCCTATTTCCTGGGAACTGTCTGGTTGTCAGTATTATGATTCTGTAATATTATTTGTAAATAATTAATTATTGATTTATATGATAAGAAAAATATTTATTTTATGTGGATATAGATGGAGAAATTTTTTAATGTGATAATTGTTGAAAAAATTGTTATTTTATCTTTTCTAATAAATAATTCATTTAAATATATTATTATATTTTAAAAATATAATAATGGTGATATGTTTACAATGAATGTGGGATATATGAGTATATCAGGAGGAGGAGTATTTTTGTTACAATTAATGTTTAAAACATGTTAAACATGTCAGTGGACCCAATTTATTGACTGAAATTGGTTTATAGCCCGTAAAATCGTCCGTTTGTGGATTTCAGTCAACTTCTGCTTGGAATTTTGAAAAAATTAAACTTACAAAGTTGTAGAGAATGGAATTTTCTATCGAAAGGACATGTGGTTTGATTTTTTTTGATAAATGGCTATTTATTATGAATTATTAAAGTTCCGAAGTTCTAGAATAATTAATTTTTGAAGTTTATAATATTTTAATTAAGAAAACCGTTTTTAATGTTTTGGCACATGGTGGCTGATGTTTTGGGACAAATAAGTGGGCGTAGGAAATTTGAGAAAATTATATTATTAATTTATTCAATTTTCTGCTTTGGTGTTCTAAGCATTTTCCTATAAATAGGGTGCTTAGGTTAGAATTGAAAATCACACCAAGAAACTGAAGTTTTCTCTCTCTATATTATCGAGCGTATTCTTGTGAGTAATTTAATAATTTGAGTGTTGCTATACGGTGCAAGTCCCCTTCAGTACTATATTAAGTATTCCAGTCAGAAGTACTGTCTTTCCAAGGTAAGGGATATTATTTTTTAAAAAAATGTTATTATTTCTTCTAATATCATTATGCCGGAATATTGGTAAGATTTTTCTTGTGAAATTCTTGTCTTTTAGTGTCGGGGTTACTATTCACGTATACGACACTATTCATGAATACGGCACTATTCACAGAAAAATTAAATTTTTGTATTTTGTCCAAAATATCTATTATGGATACTATCTTTGATTGTATCCATGTTTTGATCATTCTTGAATTTTACTTCACTATGATTATTTATGAAATATTTTTGAACTCGAATTGTTTAAAGTACGAATCCTTAATATTTGTTCTTTTGTTCCTTAATATTTAAAATATTTTTCATCATCCCCAGTCCTAAATGATGATATTACTGAATATCTTTGGCCTGTAGTGCAAAGATGGCTGATTTTCTTATGAATATCTTTGGCCCGTAGTGCAAAGATGTACAGGTGTTGAGATGAACATGACCAACTGATGAATATCTTTGGTCTGTAGTGCAAAAATGAATATTTGATTCAAGATGAATATTGATTGATGTTACAGGGATAAAATAATGATGATGGAATTTTAAATTCATAGATTATAGTAGATTTCATTCTCTACGTAACTCATCTGTGAATTATTATTTCTGCTGCGAATATTGATCTAAAACTTGTTGTCTATTTTATTTTATTAGATTTTTCCCTGTTAAAGACTAACAATAATTTGTTTTATAACATCTTAGTTATAATATTCTTTACTGGGCTAGTTGAGCTTACCTTTTTCCTTTTTGTTCCATTTTTTTTCTCAGGAGGCGATAATGTAGCGAGTTCTAGTCGGGGTGTGGAATGATGGATCTAGAAAGTTGTCTTAGTAGTCCTCACCATTTTTGTAAAATAATATACCAATAATTGTAATGATGACTTATTTGGGTGTGAATATTGTCTAGATGGCAATATTTTTATTTAAACTCACAATTTATATGTTGTATTAATAAAGTTGTAGTTATTTCTGTACCATGTTATTGATGGCTAAAAATAAGTGATGTATACCTATTTTGGGGGCGTCACAGTTGGTATCAGAGCTTAGGGATATGATCTCTAGCGGAGATCGGGGAATAGAACTAGGAGGAGAGAGACAAATAAATCATTTGCTAGTGTGTCCTACCTAAGCTTATTTGTTAGGTGGTCAGTATATAAGGATATTATGTGATATATTGATTTCCTTAATTAACCCTTGTTTTATGGCAGTATTTGAGAATATCGACTAAGAATGTTAATATTGGAGTAAATGAGATCGTGGGGACACCTTTAGTCACCAACGAGGAGAACGTGCAATAGGCTGGCAATGTTCTTTCTGTGAACAACACCACTGAGCAGATGATGAACGACGGGATGTTTAGAATCTTTTTGCAGTTCATGCAAAATCAGACGAGGGAGACTCGTGTACAAAATACTGGTGGAAATGATAAAAACGTATGATTTGTCACAGGCAAGCAGTTCAAAGAGTTGGGACCACCAGAATTCTGGGGAAAGCCGGATCCGATTAAGGCAGAAATATTGGTCAAAAAAATTACCAAGATATTCGATGTCTTGGGATGCACGGAGGAACAAAAGGTTCCATTCGCCACCTTTATGTTCCGTAATAAGGCAGATTACTGGTGGGAATATGTGAAATGTACCCATCCAACATCACTCAGCATGTCTTAGGAGACGTTTCAGAAACTGTTCAATGACAAGTACTTTCCTGAAAGTATTCATCGTATGAAGGAAGTAGAGTTTATTAGATTGGAACAAAATAACATGACGGTGTCCCAGTATGAGGCGAAGTTTGCAGAGTTATCCAGGTTTGCACCTCATTTGGTGGAGAATGAGGAACGTATGACGCGAATGTTTCTGAGAGGTTTGAAACATGACATACGTCAATATCTCATTTCTCATAAATTTTCTCTCTATTCAGATGTTGTCAATAGGGCTCAAATATTAGAGCGAGATAACGAGTACGTTTAACCGAGGGACCACAACCAGGATCATACCGGTGACAGCAGTCATCAGAACAACGATAATTAGCGGAAAAAGAAAAATACGGACAAGAATGGTAACCACTCTGGTGGTAATCATGGCCATGAAAATAGAAGAAGCGAGTCGGGGGGAGATTTTAAAAAAAAGAGATTCAACAACGACCATGTGAAGACGTCAACACTAGCAGAAACTGGTTCTAAGGGAGGAGAATGACCACCGGTCGTATGCTATAAATATGGAAAAGAGGGACATATAAGCCCAAACTGCCCATAACAGTTCAAGGTATGCTATAATTGTGGAAAAGAAGGACATATCGCTCGAGATTGTATGGTAGCGAAACCAAGTCCAGCGGGGATGGTGACTCAAAAGGCTGTCTCAGAAAAGTCAAAGTCAACGGTTCCTGGAAGAGCGTTTGTTGTAACTGGTCAAAATGCAAGGAACCCAAACGAGGTGATCACAGGTAAGCTAATCATAAATTCTTGTAAAGTTTATACCTTACTTGATACCGGTGCTACCCATTCATTTATCTCTCCTGCTTGTGCTCAACGTTTAAACCTAATTCTGGATAAATTAGATTTTTACCTATCTGTGGAGACTCCGTTAGGAGAAACTTTCATCACATCAACTGTTTATAAATCTTGTTTGATCCAAGTTGGCACCATCACATTACCTATTGACCTTATCTCTTTAAATATACTTGTTTTTGATGTGATTTTAGGGATTGATTGGTTAACTACTCATTATGCCAAAATTGATTGTTTTCGTAAGGTTGTTTTTTTTCATATTCCTAACCAACCTGTTGTACGAATTCAAGCAACTAAACCATTAAAATCAATCACTGTCATATCTAGTCATAAAGCTATTCGTTTATTAAAAAACAGATGTCAAGCTTTTTTAGCCCATGTTATGGATTTGAATAAAGACACGTCAGATTTGAATAATATTCCTATTGTTAGTAAATATCCTGACGTTTTTCCTGAAGAACTTCCCAGTCTACCCACAGAACGTGAAGTTGAATTCTTTATTGATCTTGAACTTGGTACAAAGCGCATTTCTAAAACCCCATATCGAATGACTCTTATTGAACTTCAGGAGTTAAAAGTCCAACTACAGGAGTTATTAGACATCGGTTTCATTCGTCCTAGTACATCTCCTTGGGGTGCTCCTGTTTTATTTGTAAAGAAGAAAGACGAGAGTATGCGACTTTGTATTGACTATCGAGAATTGAACCATGTCACCATCAAGAATAGGTATCTGTTACCTCGTATTGATGACTTGTTTAACTAGTTTCAAGGAGCACAATTCTTTTCAAAGATCGATCTTCATTCTGGATATCATCAGCTGAAGATTAGAACTGAGGATATTCCAACGACTACCTTCAAAACTCGATACGGGCATTATAAATTTTTAGTCATGTCTTTTGGATTGACTAATGCTCCTGCGGCTTTCGTGGATATGATGAACTGAGTATTCAAGAATTATTTGGATCAGTTCGTTGTTGTCTTTATTGATTACATCCTCATATATTCCAAAAGCCGTGAAGATCATGAGTACCATTTGAAGCTGATACTCCAAAGGCTTCGTGAAAACAAGTTATATGCCAAGTTGAGGAAATATGAATTCTGGCTTGAGGAAGTAACATTCCTTGGCCACGTGGTGTCAAAACATGGAGTATCTGTTGACCCGACGATGATTGAAACAATACAAAGTTGGGAGAAACCGAAGTCGGTAACCGAAGTACGTAGCTTTTTGGGCTTAGCTGGTTATTATCGGAGATTCATGGAAGGATTTTCTCGAGTCTCTACTCTGTTAACTCAGCTAACTCGAAAAGATACAAAATTCGTATGGAGCAAGGAATGCGAGGAGAGTTTCCAAGAGCTCAAGAGGAGACTCATTTCGGCACCTGTTCTGACAATACCATCTGCTTCAGATGGATTTGTTATCTACAGCGATGCTTCAGGCAAAGGGTTAGGATTTGTTCTCATGCAACGTGGGAAAGTCATAGTCTATGCCTCGCGACAACTTAAAGAATATGAGAGGAATTATCCTACTCATGATCTAGAGTTGGCAGCAGTCATTTTCGCTCTAAAGATCTGGAGGCACTATCTATATGGAGAGAAAGTGGAGATATATTAAGACCATAAAAGCCTCAAATATTTCTTCACCCAAAAGGAACTCAACATGCGACAACGATGTTGGCTCGAGCTGTTAAAAGATTATGACCACACCATTTAATACCATCCTAGAAAAGCAAACAGTGGTAGCTAACGCGTTGAGTAGAAGATCATATGCATGAACGAGTGCGATGATGTCAAGTATACACATAGAACCAACTTTAATCGATGAAGTTAAAGTTGCTCAAGCCACAGACCTGGAGCTGATGCGTATGAAGAAGAAAGTACAAGAGGGTGCTATTCCAAAAGCAAGAATCGATGAAGAAGGAATACTTCGAGTCCACTCCAGACTTTGTGTTCCTAACGATTCTGATTTAAAGAACAAGATCATAATGGAGGCACACAATACATTATTTGCAATTCATCCTGGAAGTACCAAAATGTATCGTGATCTTCAACATACATTTTGGTGGAACAATATGAAGAGAGAGATCGCAAAGTTTATCTCGAGGTGTTTAACTTGCCAATGTGTAAAGGCGGAGCATCAAGTGCCTAAGGGTCCATTGCAACCACTTGAGATTCTGAAATGGAAGTGGGAACACATTACCATGGATTTCGTTACGGGTCTTCCCACGGTTTCTCAAGGCATAAATGTTATTTGGGTTATTATTGATAGGTTAACCAAGTCTGCTCATTTCTTGCCGATACGAGAGACTTATTCCCTTAAACGTCTTGCTCATATGTATGTAAATGAGATTGTGAGATTGCATGGCATGCCAGTATCCATAGTTTCGAATCGTGACCCAAGATTCACTTCACGATTTTGGGTTAGCTTGCAAAAAGCTATGGGCACGGATTTACAATTCAGTTCAGCATACCATCCTCAAACGGTCGGACAATCAGAGAGGACTATTCAAACTCTTGAAGATCTATTAAGACTCTGTGTCCTAGATTTCAAAGGGAGTTGGGATAAGTATTTATCATTGATGGAATTCTCCTACAACAACAGTTATCAGGCAAGTATAGGTGTGGCTCCATTCGAAGCATTGTATGGACGAAAGTGTCGCTCTCCAATATGTTGGGATGAGGTAGGTGAATCAACATTGTTGGGACCCGAGTTGGTACGTATGACTATGGAAAAGATCCAAATGATTCGACAACGTATACAAACGGCTCAAGATCGACAAAAGAGTTATGCAGATCTTCATCGAAAGGACGTGGAATTTAGTATTGGGGATCATGTATTGTTGTGTGTTGCCCCATGGAAGGGAGTTACAAGATTCGGTAAGAGAGGAAAGCTCGAACCATGATTTATTAGTCCATTTCAGATTCTTGACCAAGTAAGAAATGTAGCCTATAGACTCGCGTTACCTCCAAGTATGTCTCGTGTTCATAATGTGTTTCTGTAAGACCCCGAATTTTATGAAATAAGAGTATTCAATTTTTCTTATAATTACTATTCAGTAAATGGTAAAATTGATAAAAAGTTAAAGTTAAGGGTGATATATGAAATTTTTTCAAAAATACGCAAGTGGTTATAAAATATTCATTGTTGTCGGGGAATATTCGTTTGGTCGTGGAATATTCTTTCTGTCGGGGAATATTCGTACGACGGCGCAGCCATTTGTGGGCCCCATAACAGAATAACTGTCGGATGAAGAAAACGACAAAATTAAGTTTTTATAAATAACGGCGTAATCGTTACCGTTAACACTGTTGGAATACCCGGTTGGTAAAATAAAGTAATACGCGTTGTTGCACAGTAGCACACGGTATTACACAGTATTTTTGAATTATTGATTCTTACGTAAGAAAACACTACTCAATAATTGTTACAGTAATTACTGTTCAATATTTTATTTTATTGATTCAATAATTGCTGCGTTGATATTTTATATTATTGTTGTTTTAATAATTATCACTGCACAATATTTCTCATTATCAGATCGATAATTCGTGTTATTTGAATAATATTATTAGATAGCATTATTGACAATGTCTAGAAAGTTCTGTCAAGAAGAGGTTTGGTTATCTAATTGCGCGCCAGTAAGGAGAAATTCTTATTGGAAAGCCCCCTCTATCCTGGGAACGGCCTGGTTGTCAGTACTATGATTCTGTAATATTAATTTTGAATAATTAATTATTGATTATTATGATAAAGAAAATATTTATTTTATGTGGATATAGATGGAGGAAAATTTTAATGTGACAATTGTTGAAAATTAATATTTTATCTTTTTCTGATAAAATAATTTATTTAAATATATTATTTTAATAATATATTAATGGTGATATTTTTGCAATGAATGTGGGATATATGAGTATATGAGGAGGAAGAGTATTTTTGTGGCATTAAATATTTAACATATATTTTGTGTGTCGGTGGACACAATTCTAGACCGAAAATTTATTATAAACTGTAAAATCTCCCGTTTGTAGATTTCGGTCAATTTCTGTTTGGAATTTGGAAAAACTTCCTTCTGCAAAGTTGTAGAGAATTGAATTTCCTATAAAAACTCCCGAGATTCGAATTTTCTGACAAAAGGGCTATTTATTGTGAATTGTTGAAGTTTCGGAGTTCCGAAATAATTGATTTTTGGAAGTTTTAATTATTTTATATAAGAAAAACATTTTTGTGGTTGTTGGCACATGGGTGGCTGATGTTTTTGACCAAAGAAGGCATGCAAGAGTTTTCAAAACATGTGGGTAAGAATTTTAAATAAATAATAATATATTTTATTAATTTAGTCTCCTTTGGTGTTCTTAAAGCTCTATTGCATGACTTATAATTTTTAATCCGACCGTTAGATCGTTGTAATTTTTGAATATGTTATACATATATAAGTTGAGTATATGTCCACAAATTTTGAACCGTTAAAAATGAGCGTATAATTTGTTATGAATTTTAAGAGGTGACTGATTCGAAAATTAGGTTATAAATGATTTTGGTGGAAAATTCTAGAATTGGTGGGCCCCACTTTTGGTTGGTGAGAAATGTGCTCAATTGAATTTTCAAATGTGGTGGGTGGGAATAGTAGCAGGTAAAGCCATCAGGTTGTAGGTTAAGTCTGCTTCGGCGTGCTAACATTTTCCTATAAATAGAGGGCTAAGTTAGAATTGAAAATCACACCAGAAACATAAGCTTTCTCTCTACTTCTCTCTCTATAAATCAAGTGTGTTCTTGTGAGTATACTTTAAGTGTTGCTATACGGTGCAAGTTCGTTCAGCGTTATTCCAGTCAGAAGTACTGCTCTTTTGAGGTAAGGGATTGTAAGGGATAATAAGGGATTGTAAGGGATAGTAAGGGGTATTATTTTCTTCTTAAATGATATTTTTTCTTCAATATCATTATGCCGAAATATTGGTGAAGTTTTAATCAAATTTGAAACTTTTTCATGTCGGGGTTACTATTCATGAGTTACTATTCACGAGTTACTATTCATGAGTTACTATTCACGAGTTACTATTCACGAGTACTATTCATGAAGCGTGATGATGTTTTTGTGAAATTTCTATCTTTTGGTGTTGGAGTTACTATTCACGTATACGGCACTATTCACGTATACGGCACTATTCACGAATACGACACTATTCATCGAAAAATGAAATTTCTTCTTTTTGTCCAAGATGTCTATTTTGGCTACTATCTTTGATTGTATCCATGTTTTGATCGTTATTTTTGAGTTCTGCTTCAAAATCAGTTGTTATGAAGTATTATTGATCTGTTGTTTGATATCCTTGGCCGTAGTGCGGGGATGGTTTATTTAGCTGAGTCTCAGCGATTGGTTTTATAGTTGAATATCTTTGGCACGTAGTGCAAAGGTAGACAACTGATTGTTATGATCATTGTCATTACACTTGAATATCTTCAGCCTTTGGGGTAAGGATATTGAGTAAACGATCTATTAAGCCTTGTGGCAAGAAGGAATTGTTAATTCATGTTATTATAAATTTGAATTGTGAACTTAACTAACATCTTTGGTGGTTCAGGTGAAAATAAGTGATGAAAGTTTTATTGGTCTTGAATGTAAATATGAACTGTTGAGGAATATCTTTGGCCTGTAGTGCAAAGATGAATTGTGAGGAATATCTTTGGCATGTAGTGCAAAGATGAATTGTTGATGAATATCTTTGGCCTGTAGTGCAAAGACGACTTGTTGATGTATATCTTTGACCGTAGTGCAAAGATGAATTTATTAGTATGATTATGAACAGGAACTGTGATTTGGTATAACCATGATCTTTGATGTTTCAGGTAAAGACAGGTGATGTAAATTATCTTCGTCCTAGATGAGAAGAGGAATTTTTAAGCACACTTATGGTTATGAGTTATTCATATGATTGTGGAAAGGAATTATTGATTGATGTTACAGGGATAAAACATTGTTGGTGGACTTTTAATGTGGAGAAGATAATAGACTTTATAGTCTATTTGACTCTTTTAATGGATTGTTCGTTCCGCTGCAACTATGGTTGAAAAGTTTTATCATCTACCATATGTTCTAAATCTCTGATTTATTATTGATGAAGGCTATTGATAATTTAATTATCTCTAGTCATGATATTCTTTACTGAGCTAGTTGTGCTCACCCTTTTGCTTTACAATTCCTTTCAGGTAATAAAAGTGTAGCTGGGTCGAGCGGGGAATAACAGGGGAATAGAACGGTGGTCTATAGATGTTGAGGGTGAGGTGAATTCAACTTTGGAAGGGTGTTTTGTCATACAAAATGTCTAATGACATACAACCTCGAGTCATCATAAGACAGGGGTGTGCTCATCCACTTGCTGGGTATATTTATGAGCACTACCTATATAATCTTGGTGTTTGTTTGAAGTATAATTCTCAATTTGAGACAGTGAAGATAATGATAAATCAAGAGAAGACTCACCATTGGGAAGAATATGATAGTAATCTTCTCGTTTTTCTTTGGGGTATATTGGGTAAACCAAGGATAATACTGTGGCCATATGATATCTATCATAACCTAAAAGCATGGCCTCCCATGTACGAAGGTTTCCTTGAGCACTTCCCAAAGATTTTAGTTTCTAAAACAGTTTTTGACTATACCTTTATGTAAGGTGTCACTGTGAGGTGTTGTCCACGGTTGGGACATGCGTCACATTTGGTATATATTTGTATCCAAACTCACAGTATATCTGTTGTTGTATTTTGCACGACAATTATTGTAATAAAGTTGTAGTTGTTTTCTGTACCATGTATTTGGCGACTCAGAATGGGTTGGATTGAATGGACCTATTTTGTGGTCGTTACATTTGGTATCAGAGCTTAGGGATAAGATCTCTGGCGGAGATCGTGGAATAGAACTAGGAAGGGAGAGACGAGTAATATGTTTCGCTAGTGTGTCCTACCTAAGCTTATTTGTTGGTCAGTCATAATATCATGATATTATGTGATAAGTTAATTTGTTCAATTAACCCTTGTTTTGAAGCTGTATTCTAGAATGATATCTGAAATACAGGAGATGAGCATTGGAGAAATTATGATGATAGGGAAGATGGAATCTGAAATGAAAGCAAGGTATTTTCAACTCTTTGAAATACCAGGTACGTAAATTTCGGGGACGAAATTTCATAAGGAGGGGAGATTGTAAGACCCCGAATTTTATGAAATAAGAGTATTCAATTTTTCTTATAATTACTATTCAGTAAATGGTAAAATTGATAAAAAGTTAAAATTAAGGGTGATATATGAAATTTTTTCAAAAATACGCAAGTGGTTATAAAATATTCATTGTTGTCGGGGAATATTCGTTTGGTCGTGGAATATTCTTTCTGTCGGGGAATATTCGTACGACGGCGCAGCCATTTGTGGGCCCCATAACAGAATAACTGTCGGATGAAGAAAACGACAAAATTAAGTTTTTATAAATAACAGCGTAATCGTTACCGTTAACACTGTTGGAATACCTGGTTGGTAAAATAAAGTAATACGCGTTGTTGCACAGTAGCACACGGTATTACACAGTATTTTTGAATTATTGATTCTTACGTAAGAAGACACTACTCAATAATTGTTACAGTAATTACTGTTCAATATTTTATTTTATTGATTCAATAATTGCTGCGTTGATATTTTATATTATTGTTGTTTCAATAATTATCACTGCACAATATTTCTCATTATCAGATCAATAATTCGTGTTATTTGAATAATATTATTAGATAGCATTATTGGCAATGTCTAGAAAGTTCTGTCAAGGAGAGGTTTGGTTATCTAATTGCGCGCCAGTAAGGAGAAATTCTTATTGGAAAGCCCCCTCTATCTTGGGAACGACCTCGTTGTCAGTACTGTGATTCTGTAATATTATTTTTGAATAATTAATTATTGATTATTATGATAAAGAAAATATTTATTTTATGTGGATATAGATGGAGGAAAATTTTAATGTGACAATTGTTGAAAATTAATATTTTATCTTTTTCTGATAAAATAATTTATTTAAATATATTATTTTAATAATATATTAATGGTGATATTTTTGCAATGAATGTGGGATATATGAGTATATGAGGAGGAAGAGTATTTTTGTGGCATTAAATATTTAACATATGTTTTGTGTGTCGGTGGACACAATTCTAGACCGAAAATTTATTATAAACTGTAAAATCGCCCGTTTGTGGATTTCGGTCAATTTCTGTTTGGAATTTGGAAAGACTTCCTTCTGCAAAGTTGTAGAGAATTGAATTTCCTATAAAAACTCGCAAGATTCAAATTTTCTGACAAAAGAGCTATTTATTGTGAATTATTGAAGTTTTGGAGTTCCGAAATAATTGATTTTTGGAAGTTTTAATTATTTTATATAAGAAAAACGTTTTTGTGGTTGTTGGCACATGGGTGGCTGATGTTTTTGACCAAAGAAGGCATGCTAGAGTTTTCAACACATGTGGGTAAGAATTTTAAATAAATAATAATATATTTTATTAATTTAGTCTCCTTTGGTGTTCTTAAAGCTCTATTGCATGGCTTATAATTTTTAATCCGACCGTTGGATCGTTGTAATTTTTGGATATGTTATACATATATAAGTTGAGTATATGTCCACAAATTTTGAACCGTTAAAAATGAGCGTATAATTTGTTATGAATTTTAAGAGGTGACTGATTCGAAAATTAGGTTATAAATGATTTTGGTGAAAAATTCTAGAATTGGTGGGCCCCACTTTTGGTTGGTGAGAAATGTGCTCAATTGAATTTTCAAATGTGGTGGGTGGGAATAGTAGCAGGTAAAGCCATCAGGTTGCAGGTTAAGTCTGCTTCGGCGTGCTAACATTTTCCTATAAATAGAGGGCTAAGTTAGAATTAAAAATCACACTAGAAACATAAGTTTTCTCTCTACTTCTCTCTCTATAAATCAAGTGTGTTCTTGTGAGTATACTTTAAGTGTTGCTATACGGTGCAAGTTCGTTCAGCGTTATTCCAGTCAGAAGTACTGCTCTTTTGAGGTAAGGGATTGTAAGGGATAATAAGGGATTGTAAGGGATAGTAAGGGGTATTATTTTCTTCTTAAATGATATTTTTTCTTCAATATCATTATGCCGAAATATTGGTGAACTTTTTAATCAAATTTGAAACTTTTTCATGTCGGGGATTACTATTCATGAGTTACTATTCACGAGTTACTATTCATGAGTTACTATTCACGAGTTACTATTCATGAGTTACTATTCACGAGTTACTATTCATGAGTACTATTCATGAAGCGTGATGATGTTTTTGTGAAATTTCTATCTTTTGGTGTCGGAGTTACTATTCACGTATACGGCACTATTCACGTATACGGCACTATTCACGAATACGGCATTATTCATCGAAAAATGAAATTTCTTCTTTTTGTCCAAGATGTCTATTTTGGCTACTATCTTTGATTGTATCCATGTTTTGATCGTTATTTTTGAGTTCTGCTTCAAAATCAGTTGTTATGAAGTATTATTGATCTGTTGTTTGATACCCTTGACCCGTAGTGCGAAGATGGACATGTGTATTACATGATCATGACCATTGGTGATACTAATGAATATCCTTGGCCGTAGTGCGGGGATTGTTTATTTAGCTGAGTCTCAGCGATTGGTTTTATAGTTGAATATCTTTGGCACGTAGTGCAAAGGTAGACAACTGATTGTTATGATCATTGTCATTACACTTGAATATCTTCAGCCTTTGGGGTAAGGATATTGAGTAAACGATCTATTAAGCCTTGTGGCAAGAAGGAATTGTTAATTCATGTTATTATAAATATGAATTGTGAACTTAACTAACATCTTTGGTGGTTCAGGTGAAAATAAGTGATGAAAGTTTTATTGGTCTTGAATATAAATATGAACTGTTGAGGAATATCTTTGGCCTGTAGTGCAAAGATGAATTGTGAGGAATATCTTTGGCATGTAGTGCAAAGATGAATTGTTGATGAATATCTTTGGCCTGTAGTGCAAATATGACTTGTTGATGTATATCTTTGACCGTAGTGTAAAGATGAATTTATTAGTATGATTATGAACAGGAACTGTGATTTGGTATAACCATGATCTTTGATGTTTCAGGTAAAGACAGGTGATGTAAATTATCTTCGTCCTAGATGAGAAGAGGAATTTTTTAGCACATTTATGGTTATGAGTTATTCATATGATTGTGGAAAGGAATTGTTGATTGATGTTACAGGGATAAAACATTGTTGGTGGACTTTTAATGTGGAAAAGATAATAGACTTTATAGTCTATTTGACTCTTTTAATGGATTGCTCGTTCCGCTGCAACTATGGTTGAAAAGTTTTATCATCTAACATATGTTCTAAATCTCTGATTTATTATTGATGAAGGCTATTGATAATATAATTATCTTTAGTCATGATATTCTTTACTGAGCTAGTTGTGCTCACCCTTTTGCTTTACAATTCCTTTCAGGTAATAAAAGTGTAGCTAGGTCGAGCGGGGAATAACAGGGGAATAGAACGGTGGTCTATAGATGTTGAGGGTGAGGTGAATTCAACTTTGGAAGGGTGTTTTGTCATACAAAATGTCTAATGACATACAACCTCGAGTCATCATAAGACAGGGATGTGCTTATCCACTTGCTGGGTATATTTATGAGCACTACCTATATAATCTTGGTGTTTGTTTGAAGTATAATTCTCAATTTGAGACAGTGGAGATAATGATAAATCAAGAGAAGACTCACCATTGGGAAGAATATGATAGTAATCTTCTCGTTTTTCATATGATATCTATCATAACCTAAAAGCATGGCCTCCCATGTACGAAGGTTTCCTTGAGCACTTCCCAAAGATTTTAGTTTCTAAAACAGTTTTTGACTATACCTTTATGTAAGGTGTCACTGTGAGGTGTTGTCCACGGTTGGGACATGCGTCACATTTGGTATATATTTGTATCCAAACTCACAGTATATCTGTTGTTGTATTTTGCACGACAATTATTGTATTAAAGTTGTAGTTGTTTTCTGTACCATGTATTTGGCGACTCAGAATGGGTTGGATTGAATGGACCTATTTTGGGGTCGTTACAGTTTCATATATATGTGCTTCGTAAATATGTGAAAGACCCGAACCACATTATTGAGTTAGAAACGGATGAGATAGCCGAAGACTTAACGTACGAGGAGGTACCTGTCAAGATCTTGGATAGGAAGGAGCATATCTTACGTACAAAGGTCATACCACAAGTTAAAAGTTTTGTGGAGAAACCATGCTATTGAAAAAATGACCTGGGAGTTAGAAACGAAAATGAAAGCGAGGTATCCTCACCTTTTCAAAACATCAGGTACGTACGTCAATTTCGAGGACAAAATTTTATAAGGAGGGGAGGTTGTAAGACCCCAACTTAATATAAATAAAATTAAATTTCCTCTATTTATTATTTTGAAATAGTAAGGGTTGATTTGATTATTGTGGTTAGTTATGGGTAAAATGTGCAAATATTTCAAATATGCAAGTGGTTATAAAATATTCATTTTTATCGGAGAATATTCGTTTGGTCGTGGAATATTTTTACTGTCAGAGAATATTCGTACGACGGCGCAGCCTTGTGTGGGCCCCATAACAGAAAACGATTGGATGAAGAAAACAACAAGTATACGTTGTTTATAAATAACAGCGTAGTTGTTACCGTTAATACTGTTGGAATACCCGGTGGTTAAAACACAGTAGCACACGGTATTGCACCAATTATTGATTCTTACGTAGGAAGGCCTTACTCAATAATTGTTAAAGTAGATACTGTTCAATATTTTATTTTATTGATTCAATAATTGCTACGCTGATATTTTATATTATTGTTGTTTCAATAATTGTCACTACACAATATTTTCATTATCAGATCAATAATTCATATTATTTGAATAATATTATTAGATAACATTATTGGCAATGTCTAGAAAGTTCTGTCTAAGGAGAGGTTTGGTCATCTAATTGTGCGCCAGTAAGGAGAAATCCTTATTGGAAAGCCCCCTCTTTCTTGGGAACTGCCTGATTGTCAGTATTGTGATTCTTAATATTATTTATAAATAATTAATTATTGATTTATATGATAAGAAAAATATTTATTTTATATGGATATAGATGGAGAAAATTTTTAATGTGACAATTGTTGAAAAAATTGTTATTTTATCTTTTTGATAAATAATTCATTTAAATATATTATTATATTTTAATAATATAAGAATGGTGATATTTTTACAATGAATGTGGGATATATGAGTATATGAGGAGGAGGAGTATTTTTGTTACAATTAATGTTTAAAACATGTTAAACATGTCGGTGGACCCCATTTCTTGACTGAAATTGGTTTATAGCCCGTAAAATCTCCCGTTTGTGAATTTCGGCCAACTTCTGCTTGGAATTTTGAAAAACTTAAACTTACAAAGTTATAGAGAATGGAATTTACTATGGAAAGGACATGTGGTTCGAATTTTTCTGATAAAATGACTATTTATTATGAATTATTAAATTTTTGAAGTTCCAAAATAATTAATTTTTGAAGTTTAAAATATTTTAATTTAGAAAAATGTTTTTAATGTTTTTGTAGATGGTGGATGATGTTTTGGGCCTAATAAGTGGGCGTAGAAAATTTGAGAAAATTATATTATTAATTTATTAAATTTTCTACTTTGGTGTTCTAAGCATTTCTTATGAATAGGGTGCTTAGGTTAGAATTGAAAATCACACCAAGAAACTGAAGTTTTCTCACTCTTTCTCTTTCTATATTATCGAGCGTATTCTTGTGAGTATTTTGATACTTTGAGTGCTGCTATACGGTGCAAGTCCTCTTCAACACTATATCCAAAATTCCAGTCAGAAGTACTGTCTTTCCAAGGTAAGGGATATTATTTTTTTTAAAAAAATGATATTATTTCTTCTAATATCATTATGCCGGAATATTGGTAAGATTTTTTCTTGTGAAATTCTTGTCTTTTAGTGTCGGGGTTACTATTCACGTATACGACACTATTCACGTATACAACACTATTCATGAATACGACACTATTCATAGAAAAATTAAAATTTTGTATTTTATCCAAAATATCTATTATGGATAATAGCTTTGATTGTATCTATGTTTTGATCATTCTTAAATTTTACTTCACTATGATTATTTATGAAGTGTTTTTGAACTCGAATTGTTTAAAGTACGAATCCTTAATATTCACTGGATTCATTTTCTTTAAAATATTTTTCATCATCCCCAGTCCTAAATGATAATATTACTTAATATCTTTGGCCTATAGTGCAAAGATGGTTGATTTTCTTATGAATATATTTGGCCCGCAGTGCAAAGATATACAGGTGTTGAGATGAACATGACCAACTGATGAATATCTTTGGCCTGTAGTGAAAAGATGAATATTTGATTCAAGATAAATATTGATTGATGTTACAGGGATAAAATAATGATGATGGACTTTTAAATTCATAGATTATAGTAGATTTCATTCTCTACGTAACTCATCTATGAATTATTATTTCCATTGCGAATATTGATCTGAAACTTGTTGTCTATTGTATTTTATCAGATTTTTCACTGTTGAAGACTAACGATAATTTGTTCTATATTATCTTAGTCATAATATTCTTTACTGGTCTAGTTGAGCTCACCCTTTTCCTTTTTGTTCCATTTTCTTTTCAGGAGGCGAAAATGTAGCAAGTTCTAGTCGGGGTGTGGAATGATGGATCTAGAAAGTTGTCTTAGTAGTCCTCACCATTTTTGTAAAATAATATACCAATAATTGTAATGAGGACTTATTTGGGTGTGAATATTGTCTAGATGGAAATATTTGTATTTAAACTCACAGTTTATATGTTGTATTAATAAAGTTATAGTTATTTCTGTACCATGTTATTGACGCTCAAAATAGGTGATGTATACCTATTTTGGGGGCGTCACAAATCGGGTAATTAATCAGATAAATGAGCAAATAATTGCAACTAATTCACATGCTTATATAAGTATTTGTTCACATGTGTGTACTATTGAATCACATTTTTGTACTATTAGGAGAGTTGGTGCAAGATTGATAATACTTGCATGACTAAGTTAAAAATGGAGGTATAGATGGAGGTATTATAATGTAATTCGTATTTTCACATGATTATAACTATTGAATCAAATGATTGAACTATTGATTCATATTATTTACTATTAGGGGAGGTGATGCAAGTTTGATAATACTTGTAGGACTAAATTAAAAATGAAAGAAAATTTGGAGGTATTGTACTGTAATTTTTTGATCCCCAAAACGTGCAATTATCGAAACTATATTTTTCTATAAATAGAAGCTCATTCTTCCTTCATTTCTCACCAATTCACTAAAGCTATAGAGCAATTATTATAGAGAGAAATTATAGAGAGAAAGAAGAAGAGAAGTCTGCTACCTCTCTATTCCAGTATCCAGCTTTATTCTAAGGTAAGGGGTATTATTTCTACCGTATTCATGAAGAGATCTATTGTTATTCCATTCCTTATTATTATATTGGAATAACCTGTCTATGTGAAATACTGCATACATGGTGAAATTCTTCTATTATTCCATTCTTTATTATTCTGTTGGAATAACCTGTCTGTGCGGTCTATCGCATGTCTGGTGAATTCTGTTGTTATTCCATTCTTTATTATTCTGTTGGAATATCCTGTCTGTGCAGTTTACGCGTGACCTGGTTCCATTCTTTATTATTCTGTTGGAATATCATGTCTGGGCGGTTTACGCATGACCTGGTTCCATTCTTTATTATTCTGTTGGAATATCCTGTCTGTGCGATTTACGCATGACCTGGTTCTATTCTTTATTATTCTGTTGAGAATAACCTGTCTGTACGGTCTATCGCATGCATGGTGAATTCTTCTATTATTTCATTCTTTATTATTATGTTGGAATAACCTATCTATGTGGATTACCGTATGCATGGTAAATGATCATTTGTATTCATATGAATAATATTTTCATTCAAAAGGGGTTTCTGCCGGGGGCAGTTTTGTAATTTTTTATGACCCTAAAAAATTCTAAAAAAAATTTGAAATGATTATTTGATGAGTTTTCCATATTGTATCCAAAGATCGAGATTTTTGGATGTATATATTAAGAGTTATGGATTTAATGGGAAAAAGACTATTTTAAAAGTAAACCCTTATAACTCCTTGTGGTTAACTCCAAAATTGGTGAAATTTTTATTGGGAGTACATATATATAATAGGAGTATACCCTGTAAATTTCGTAATTTTTGGACAAAAGTACAATTTATGATAAATGTCTAAATATTCGGCAGTTTTGGCCATATGAAAAATAGTAAATGAATTTTAAAAATTCTGAGAAAAATATATGTTCAATATGGGACTATATTCTGCTAAATAAACTAGTTATGAGTAAATGAATTAAATATGTTATGTGAACTAACAAAATTGGAAAGTAAGATTTTATGGCATGGAAATCCTATATAGGGTATATGTAGATTTTTGATGAGGGATTTGATCATTGGTTATGAAATCTTATGAGTATGACATTTTTGAATGATTAAAATGCATTATTTGGTAAAGTGTAAACAATTAAAATAAATTATTTATAAGTTTAAGAAGTGATTAAAATATTATTATAATATTAATAATATTAGATTATGATTTTATTAAGTGATTTATAATATTTGGATAAATTTAAAGTCTGTAATATTTATCCTTGATTTCGTTTGATTTGATTTCGTTTGATTATTGCTTATATGATTGTCATCATTCTCATGCTTATATTGTGATGAAATTCATCTTTGGCTTACGTGCATCGATGGACTTTGTATGATTATAACCAGGGATTATCCGGTATAATCATGACCGTAATGTAATGAATGATGTGGTAAAAGTCCCCATTGGCCAGTAGTGCATTGATGGACAATTTTTGGTATAATTATGACCAGGGATTATTCAGTATAGTCATGACCATTGATGATTTATTGAATATCCTTAGCCCGTAGTGTAGGGATGATTCGAAGATGTGGTTTATTTATTAAGCTGAGTCTCAGCGATAAAATAAAAAAGTAAAAAAATTGATGAAAACATTTTAAATCATAGAAGATACTAGATATCATGCTCTACTTGACTCTTCTAATTGATTGCTTATTCCGCTGTAGTTAAACTTGATGTCTATTATATTTTATCAGTTTAACATTGTTGAAAACTAATGATAATTTATTCTGCATTATCTTAGTCATAATATTTCTTACTGGGCTAGTTGAGCTCACCCTTTCTTTCACTGTTTTCTTCAGGAAATGAGAACGTAGCCAGAACTAGTCGGGGAACGGAGTGACCGTCCAGATGATAGTATTAGTAGTCCTCACTATTCTGTTAAATAGTGTGACTGTGACGCCCCCAAAATAGGTCCAATTCTTCCAACCTATTCTGAGTCGCCAAATACATGGTACAGAAAATAACTACAACTTTATTACTACAATTGTCATGCAAAATACAACAACACATATATTGTGAGTTTTAATACCAACTGTGACTCATGTCCCAACTATGGACATCACCTCACATTGATACATTACATAAAGGTACAGTCAATAACTGTTTTAAAAATTAAAATCTTTGGGAAGTGCTCAAGAAAACCTTCGTACATGGGAGGCCATGCGTCTAGGTTATGATAGATATCATATGTCAACAGAATTATCCTTGGTTGACCCAATAGACCCCAAAGAAAACCGAGAAGATTACTATCACGTTCTTTCCAATGGCGAGTCTTCTCTTGACATATAACTATCTCCACTGTCTCCAGTTGAAAATTATATTTCAAATAAACTCCAAGATCATATAGGTAGTGCTCGTAGATATACTCAGCAAGTGGATGTGCATAACCTTGTCTTATGATAACACGAGGTTGTATGTCATTAGACATCTTGTATGATAGTGGAAAAACACCCTTCTAAAGTTGGGTTCACCTCACCCTATTCGGTTCACCAAAATTAAATATCAAATGACGTATACAATACGACACACTTATCTAAAGTTCTCAATAAAATTATTTTCATACTATTTAGGGAGAACCTCAACAGCTATAGACCACTGTTCTATTCCCCTGTTATCCCCGCTCGACCCGGCAACGCTCTTATTACCTGAAAGGAATTGTGAAGCAAAAGGGTGAGCACAACTAGCTCAGTAAAGAATATTATAACTAAACATAATTAAATTATCAATAGCCTTCATCAGTAATAAATCAGAGATTTAGAACATATGGTAGATGATAAAACTTTTCAACCATAGTTGCAGCGGAACGAGCAATCCATTAAAAGAGTTAAATAGACCATAAAGTCCATTATCTTCTCCATGTTAAAAGTTCACCAACAATGTTTTATCCCTGTAACATCAATCAAAAGTTCCTGTCCACCTTCATGTGAATAACTCATAATCATAATTGTGGTTCTAAATTCCTCTTCTCATCCAGGACGAAGATAATTTACATCACCTATCTTTACCTAAAACATCAAAGATCCTGGTTATACCAAATCACAGTTCGTGCTCATAATCATACTAATAAATTCATCTTTGCACTACAGGCCAAAGATATTCATCAACAAGTCATCTTTACACTACCGGCCAAAGATATTCAAAAACAGGCCATCTTTGCACTAATGGGCCAAAGATAATCATATCTCAAAGAAATAGATAATCATTTCAGAAATTATATAAACCATAATTATAATCATGTTGATCAATTCACCTTTGCACTTAAGCTAAAAATATTCAATTGTAAATTCAAAGGTCATGATCATACCAGTCAACGATTCAACTTTGCACTACTAGCCAAAGAGAACCCATAGTCACGATCATACCAATAATCTACACATCTTTACACTCAAGTCAAAGAGAAATTTCTTCACTAAGATTATAAAAATGTTATATATGATAATAAAAATAATATGATCAACAACTGCATTTAATTTCAAGAGTAAGATTCATAAATCAACGATAATTTGGTCAGAAAAAGAAACTAATTTTGTCATGAATAGTACCCCATGAGTAGTAACTCACGAATAGTAATTCATGAATAGTAACCCTGACATGAAAAAGGTAAAAATTCCACAATAAAATCTATACCAATATTTTGGTATAATGATATTGAAAGAATAACATTTCTTAATCTTATAAACAATTTATTTTAATTGTTTACACTTTACTAATTAATGCATTTAATCATTCTAAAATGCCAAACTCATAAGATATCATCACCAATAACCAAAACCCTCATCAAAAATCTGCATATACCTCATATAAGATTCTCAAGCTATAAAATCTTATTTTCCAATTTTGTTACTTCACATAAAATATTTAATTCATTTACTCATAACTAGAACATTTTCATGAAAAATAACAAATCAGTACCAACAAATTTTCTTTTCTGGGATTTAGCAGAATATAGTCACATATTGAACATATATTTTTCTCGGAATTTTTAAAATTCATTTACTATTTTTCATATGGCCAAAACTACCGAATATTTAGTCATTCATCATAAATTATACGTTTGTTCAAAAATTCTGAAATTTACAGAGTATACTGCTATTATATACATGTACCCCCCATAAGAATTTCACCAATTTTAGAGTTAACCACAAGGAGTTATAAAGGTTTACTTTTAAAATAGTCTTTTCTCATAAAATTCATAAATCTTAATCTATCCATCCAAAAATTGCCATTTTTGACACAATCAAGAAAACTCATTAAATTATCATTTCAATTTTTTTCAGAATTTTTGAAGGTCCGAAAAAAGTACGAAACTGAAAAACATAATAACCCTTAAAATCCCCTACCTCGAAAGTGCAGTATTTCTGACCGGAATGTAAAGCCGAAGGAACCTTGCACTGAATAGTAACTCTCAAAGTATCTAAATACTCAAAAAATACGCTTGATAATATAGAGAGAGAAAGAGAGAAAGCTTATGTTTCTGGTGTGATTTTCACTTTTAATTTAGCCCTCTATTTATAGGAAAATGTTAGCACGCCGAAGCAGACTTGACCTGCTACCTGATGACTTTACCTGCTACTATTGCCACCCACCACATTTGAATTAGAATTTCAATACATTTCTTCACTAACCATATGTGGGGCCCACGTATTCTAGTATTTTCCACCAAAATCATAAATTTCGAAACTTCAACAATTTCTGAACCAGTCACCTCTTAAAATTCATAACAATTTATATGTTCATTTTTAACGGTTCAAAATTTGTGGACATATACTCAACTTATATATGTACAACATATCCAAAAATCACAATGTTCCAACGGTCGGATTAAAAATTATAACTCACGTAATATATCACAAGAATACTGATTTGATTTTTAATATCTCCTTTCCGACAAAAATACTGATAAAACACATCAACATTAATTTCTTCATTTATAACCACATAAATAAATCCATCATTTATATCCGCATCAAATAAATATCTTCTAATCAAATAAATCAATAATTAATTATTCGTAAATAATATTACAAAATCACAATTATGACAACCAGGCAGTTCCAAGGAAAGAGGGAGCTTTCCAATAAGGATTTCTCCTTACTGGCGTGCAATTAGGTCACCAAACCTCTCCTTGACAGAACTTTCTAGATATTGCCAATAATAATATCTAATAATATTATTCAAATAATATGAATTATTAATCTGATAATGGGAAATACTGTGCAGTGACAATTATTGAAATAATAATAATATAAAATATCAACGCAACAATTATTTAATCAATAAAATAAATTATACGTTTGTTCAAAAATTCTGAAATTTACAGAGTATACTGCTATTATATACATGTACCCCCCATAAGAATTTCACCAATTTTAGAGTTAACCACAAGGAGTTATAAAGGTTTACTTTTAAAATAGTCTTTTCTCATAAAATTCATAAATCTTAATCTATCCATCCAAAAATTGCCATTTTTGACACAATCAAGAAAACTCATTAAATTATCATTTCAATTTTTTTCAGAATTTTTGAAGGTCCGAAAAAAGTACGAAACTGAAAAACATAATAACCCTTAAAATCCCCTACCTCGAAAGTGCAGTATTTCTGACCGGAATGTAAAGCCGAAGGAACCTTGCACTGAATAGTAACTCTCAAAGTATCTAAATACTCAAAAAATACGCTTGATAATATAGAGAGAGAAAGAGAGAAAGCTTATGTTTCTGGTGTGATTTTCACTTTTAATTTAGCCCTCTATTTATAGGAAAATGTTAGCACGCCGAAGCAGACTTGACCTGCTACCTGATGACTTTACCTGCTACTATTGCCACCCACCACATTTGAATTAGAATTTCAGTACATTTCTTCACTAACCATATGTGGGGCCCACGTATTCTAGTATTTTCCACCAAAATCATAAATTTCGAAACTTCAACAATTTCTGAACCAGTCACCTCTTAAAATTCATAACAATTTATATGTTCATTTTTAACGGTTCAAAATTTGTGGACATATACTCAACTTATATATGTACAACATATCCAAAAATCACAATGTTCCAACGGTCGGATTAAAAATTATAACTCACGTAATATATCACAAGAATACTGATTTGATTTTTAATATCTCCTTTCCGACAAAAATACTGATAAAACACATCAACATTAATTTCTTCATTTATAACCACATAAATAAATCCATCATTTATATCCGCATCAAATAAATATCTTCTAATCAAATAAATCAATAATTAATTATTCGTAAATAATATTACAAAATCACAATTATGACAACCAGGCAGTTCCAAGGAAAGAGGGAGCTTTCCAATAAGGATTTCTCCTTACTGGCGTGCAATTAGGTCACCAAACCTCTCCTTGACAGAACTTTCTAGATATTGCCAATAATAATATCTAATAATATTATTCAAATAATATGAATTATTAATCTGATAATGGGAAATACTGTGCAGTGACAATTATTGAAATAATAATAATATAAAATATCAACGCAACAATTATTTAATCAATAAAATAAAATATTGAACAGTAATTACTATAACAATTATTGAGTAGTGCCTTCTTACGTAAGAATCAATAATTCAAAAATACTGTGTAATACCGTGTGCTAATGTGCAACAACACATTACTGTATTTTAACCACCGGGTATTCCAACAGTGTTAACGGTAACTACTACGCCGTTATTTATAAAAACACAAACTTGTCATTTTCTTCATCCGATAATTATTCTGTTATGGGGCCCATAAATGACTGCACCGTCATACGAATATTCCCCGACAACAAGAATATTCCACGACCAAACGAATATTCCCCGACAGAAATGAGTATTTTATAACCACTTGCGTATTTTGAAAATTTTACATATATCACCCTTAACTTTAAACTTTTATTATTATAACCATTTATTGAATAATAATTATAAAAAAATTGAATACTTTTATTTCATAAAATCTGGGGTCTTATAGTGACAATAAATGCAACGAGGACTCCATTGAGTGTGGATATTATCTAGATGACAATATTCTTATTAAAACTCTTAGATTATGTTTTGTCGTATTTTACACGACTGTTGTATAATTAAGTTGTATTTGAATTTTGTACCATGTATTTGGCGACTCAAGATGGGTGATGTATACCTATTTTGGGGGCGTCACAGTTGGTATCAAAACTTAGGGATATGATCCCTGGCTTAGATGTGAGACAAGAACTAGGAGGGGAGAGATGAAGAATTCCTTCGCTAGTATGACCTACCTAAGTTTATTCGGTATTTAATTGGTTGGTCAGAGTATAGGGATAATATTTGATATGTTAATTAACCATTGTTTTGTGACAGTGTTTGAAAATGGCATATAAAAATGTTGAGATCAGCAATGAAGCACATGAGACCATTGAGTCACCAACGATCAATACCCAGGATAATGTGCAATAGGAAGACAATAATCCTCAGATAAATAACAACACTGATCACATGATGAACGATGAGATGTTCAGAGGCTTTATGCAATTCATGCAATATCAGGTAAGAGAGAGTCCTGTTCAAAATATAGGTGGAAATAATGGCAACCCACAGTCGGTCACCGCTAAGTAGTTCAAGGAGCTGGGACCACCGAAGTTTTTAGGAAAGCCAGAACCACTTAAGGCGGAGACATGGTTAAAGTAGATCACCAAGATATTTGATGTCTTGGGATGCTCAGAGGAGCAAAAGGTTCCCTTCGCTACCTTTATGTTGCGTGAAGAGGCAGATTACTGGTGGGAATATATAAAATGTACCCAGCCTGACGCACTCAAGATGTCTTGGGAGAAGTTCCAAGAGCTGTTCAACGACAAGTACTTTCCCGAAAGTATTCGTCACATGAAGGAGGTGGAGTTTATCAACTTAGAGAAAAACCATATGACCGTGTCGCAATACGTGGCTAAATTTACAGAGTTATCCCGGTTTGCATCCCATTTGGTCGATAATGAGGAGCGAATGAAGCGAATGTTTCTAAGAGGTTTGAAATCCGATATATGTTAATACCTAATTTCTCACAAATTGTATTTGTATTCAGATGTAGTGAATATGGCTTAGTTATTGGAGCACGATAATGAACCAGCCCAACCAAAAGGCAATGATAATAATCGTACCGGTGGCAACGGCCATCGGAACAATGATAACCATCGTGGGGGAAATTATCATGCCAAGAATGGTAACCACTTCGGTGGTAATCATGGCCAAGATAATAAGAGTGGAAATTTCAAGAAGAGGAGATTCAACAATGATGGAAAGATGTTAACACCAACACCTGTTGTTAAGGAAGGAGAACGACCACCGGTCGTATGTTACAAATGCGGAGGGGAGGGACATATAAGTCCAAACTGCATGATGAAGTCCAAAGCATGTTACAATTGTGGAAAAGAAGGTCACCAAGCCCGATTGTGTCGCGCACCAAAGTTAAGTCCAGCTGGGACGATGGAACCAAAGGCGGATACGGACAAAACAAAATTGGTGGTTTTAGGAAGAGCGTTTTTCGTGACTTCTCAAAAAGTGAGTAACCCGAACGAAGTTAGCACGGGTTAGTTAATTATAAATTTTTGTGAAGTCTATACCTTATTAGATACCGGTTCTACCCATTCTTTTATCTCTCTTGCTTGCGCTCAACGTTTAAATTTGATCCCAAAGAAGTTAGACTTTGACTTATTTGTTGAAACTTCGTTAGTAGAAACCTTCATTTAATGTGCTATCCAAGTCTTGGATGAGAGTCATGATAAGTGTGTTTTATACCTACTTATTGGATATCAATTTACACGAAGTATGCCCAACTCAAGTACATTCTAGTATATTTTAGTTGCATTTCATGTTATTTTGCATTCCATATATTTAGAACTCCTTTGGTGGAACAATTGTAGGAAATGGCATAGTTTGGTGGTGCTAGATGGCATGAGACTGATGTAGATGGCATGAGGTTGACGAATGCATGATAATGAAGGTATAATGGATCAAGGATACCAAGCAAGGAAAAGAATGAACAAGTAGCAGTAGCAGCAGCATGACAGAACCAGAACCAGAGTACAAACTGCAGGAGCCGCGCGGCCGTGCGGCATGATAAGCTTGGGGACGCACGCCCGCACGAGAGCTCGGCTGGACAACATGACTTACTGCAAGTCTCGCGCCCGCGTGAGGATTCTACTGGAAGGGCGCGCGACTGCGCGCGATAGCTGAAGCTACTGATTTGTTTTATTTTAATTTTTAATTAAAAGGGTTGTAAGTTGTTTTAAACGATATCTGACTGGTGTCAGACAAAACTGGGAAAACTTTTGATGTATTTTCATATCGTAGCTAGGGTTTACACATTGGGGGAGATTCCAACAAAGAACAAAGCCAAAACTCCATCTTTTCCAATTCTTCTTGGGATTTTCTGTCATTGTGGATTATTATTACTATTTTGCTGGATTTTTATGAGGAGTTAAACGTTGATATTGGTTTACAATCTGCAATTGAGTTTGATCGTTCTATCCTTCATCTTTCAATTGTTTGCTTGATAATCATGTTTAGCTTTGATCCCATAATGGCTTTTGGTTCAGTCATGAACTAAACTTCATTATGGGATTTTAACGGATTTTAATATATAGTTTAGTTGCATGCTTAATTGCTGGGGCTATTTTACATATCATATGGGATTTCTATCATGATTGTTTTGCATGCATGAATGCTTGATCACCATTCACTTCAGTACTTGCATGGAATTGACAATGAACATGCGAGTATGGATTGTAGTCATGATAGCATACATATATGGGGCTGTTTTATATGACTTGTGCATTTCGTGAATGAGATAGACATATACTTATTCACCGTATGAGTTAAAATAAGGGCTTGTGCTTAAATGCAGTATGATTATAATTTCACATAGACATATAGTGATTTTGGATATATTGATGATTACATGGAGTCTATCATTTGTGGATGTTGTTTAAGTAGGTCATAGTGCATTGAAAAAAGGCTATGACTCTATTAGTGCTCTTGGCTACTTTCCTGTGATATGTGAACAATTCTTGCATGATGGTGGTAATTGGATGAAATATTAAATGAAGTTAGGATCCCATTATTTCCAGACTTGGTTTATTTCATTGTTATTTCTGTTTTAGTTGTTATATGAAATTAGAGTATTTCACCAATTATAGTCATTAGTTTAAGCATATAAGTATAGTGATTTAATTGATGCATAGTAGTTTAAATCTGACAACTTTCTCTGTGGGATTGATAATCTACTTACTCTGTATTACTTGTTAACACATGTATGCTTGCATGAGTTAGAGCTCTTTTTGTTAGAACTAAAAAAGCGGCAACATGATTTTGGTGCCGTTGCCGGGGAAAGGCGTTAATTTAAATAATTATCATCAGTTTCAAGCTATATTGTATGACTTAGACATTTCTGATCGTTTCTAATTTCTATTTATGTTTTGTTTTTGGTTTCAGGTACTTGTAGATTTTTATGCACACACGATCATCCAACTTAGAATTAACACCAGCACAGGATAACATTAACGGAAGGGGTTGGAAAGCAAGTGTATAGAGAAATTTGCAAGCTCAGTTAAAGAGTACTACAGTTAGTATAGCAGAAGAACAGAGAATTGAGCAAAGAGAAGAGCACCGGGCTCTACGAGATTATTCCATGCCTAATATTAACTGACTATAGTCTAGCATCGTCAGACCGGCGATAGCAGCAAATACTTTCAAGATTAAACTGGGTACTATTCAGATGGTGCAGAACTCAGTTTAGTTTGGGGGTGCTGCCACAGATGATCCGAATGAACACCTGTTGAGTTTCATCGAGATTTATGATACATTTCGATATAACGGTGTGATGGAGGATGCTATTAGACTAAGATTGTTCCCATTCTCATTGAGGGATAAGGCGAGGAGTTGGCTTCATTCTTTGCCGTCAGGGTCAATTTATACATGGGAGGACTTAGCACAGAAATTCCTAGCCAAGTTCTTTCCAATGTCTAAGACTGCGAAGATGTGGACAACTATATGTCAGTTTGAGAAGCAACAGAGAGAGTCCTTATATGGAGCATGGGAGAGATACAAAGAGATGCTAAGGAAGTGTCCGCATCACGATATGCCGGATTGGATGATAATCAACACCTTTTATAATGGATTGGGATGACAATCGAGACCTATTGTAGATGCAGCTGCTGGTGGGGCATTATGGGCAAAAAGCTATGATGAGGCCTATACCCTTATTGAGACTATGGCAGATAATGATTTTCAGAATCCTACATCTCGGATGCCACAGTCCAAGGTTGCAGGTGTGTTGGAGGTAGATGTTATTACACAGTTGTCGGCACAGATGGCAGCTATGGCAAAGAAGATAGATACTTTGGCAGAAAACAGGACAAAAATAGTTGCCTTCGTTTGTGAGATTTGTGCGGGGTCACACTGCACAGATCAATGTTCCATCAGCTCAGAGTCGGTATAGTATGTGAGCAATTACAGAAAAGACCAAGGTTAGTTTCAGAACACATACCACCCCAATAACAGAAACCATCCAAACTTTAGTTGGTCAAATAACCAAGGAAATCAGCAGAATCAGTTCCAACCGAGTCAATAGTTTCAGCCACAGTCATCTCAGCTACAGTTTTCATCAAAACCACTGTTTCCACCGGGATTTCCTCAACAACAACGTCACACTCCAGCTGCACCACAGCCAGAAAAGAAATCAGAAATGGAGGAGATGATGTTGAAATACATGGCAAACACTAAAGTTATGATCAATAGCCAAGCAGTGGCTATCAAGAATTTGGAGACTCAAATGGGGCAAATGGAGAGCATGCTTAACAACAGGCCCCAGGGTTCATTGCCAAGTAACACTGAGACAAATCCAAGAAGATACGGGAAGGAACAATGTCAAGCAATTACATTGGGATCTGGGAAAGATCTGGCAGGTACTGCAAGTCGCACGCCCGCGTCCAATTGTACTAAGGAAGCCGCGCGGCCGCACGAGATAGAGCAGGTCACTGCTGAGGAAGAACATCTAGAAAATTCTGAGGTTCCACAGGAAGAGAAAGAGAAAGCAGGTTCAGAGGAGAAGCTCAAGAGTTCATTATCACCAATTCAACCTCAAGTACCGTATCCGCAGAGATTGAATAAGCAGAGGGAAGAAAAATAGTTTAGCATGTTCTTGGAGGTATTCAAAAAGCTGCAAATCAATATACCTTTCACCGAGGCATTGGAACAAATTCTGAGCTATGCAAAGTTTATGAAGGGTATATTGTCAAGAAAGAGAAGACTAGATGAGTTTAAAACAGTAGCCTTGACAGAGGAATGCAGTGCAGTGCTTCAATAGAAATTACCTCCAAAGCTGAAGTACCTGGGCATCTTCACAATTCCGTGCACAATCGGGAAGATGAACTTTAGTAAGTGTTTATGTGATCTTGGGGCAAGTATAAATTTGATGCCCTTGTCAGTATTAAATCAGTTGGGATTGCCGGCTCCAAGGTCGACAAACATATCATTATAGCTAGCTGACAGATCCATCACGTATCCCGGGGAATTATTGAAGATGTATTAGTAAAGGTGGACAAGTTTATCTTTCTGGTTGACTTTATCATTTTAGACTACGAGGAAGACAAAAGCATACCAATCATACTAGGGAGACCATTCTTAGCCACAGGTAGAGCTTTAATAGACGTGCAAAAAGGGGAACTCACAATGCGTGTTCATGATCAAGAGGTCACCTTCAACGTCTTCAAAGCCATGAAGTTCCCAACAGATGAAGAAGAGTGTTTTCAGATTGAGTTGATGGATCGAGGCCTAAATGATGAGGTATAGAAATGGGGGAATTATGGACCATTGAGGTATGTAATGGGTGAAAATTCAGAGTTAAAGGTAGAGCCATTGACGAAAGCTGAAGTCATTATATTTCGGGGTGATGTGGATAAGCAGGAAGTCACCTCAATTCTTCCTTCGACGTGATATTCAGAGACAGTCAAGCTAATTGACTATAACTTAGTGCTTGATGGGAGGCAACCCATTGTTTCCAACTCTACTTAGTAGTTTATTTAGTTCAAGTTATTTGGTTTAGCTTATTTTAATTACTTGTTAGGATAGTGTGAGTACCTTTATATGCTTATTTATCGTAGTCAAATCATAAAGAGTATGTGTGACACCCTCAAAATAGGTATACAACACCCATTCTGAGTCGCCAAATACATAGTACAGAAAGTAAACTACAACTTCAATAATATAATTGTCATGAAAAATACGACAACACATACTATGAGTTTAAATAAAAATATTATCTTCTAGACAATATCCACACCCAAATAAGTCCTCATTACAATTATTCATACACTATTTTACAGAAATAGTGAGAACTGCTAAAACATCTTTCTAGAACCATCACTCCATACCCCGACTCGATCTCGCTATGTTCTCACCTCCTGAGAAGAAAAATGGAACAAAAAGGAAAAGGGTGAGCTCAACAAGCCTAGTAAAGAAAATTATGACTAAGATAATATACAATAAATTATCATTAATCTTCAGCAAGGAAAAAATCTGATAGAATATAATAGACAACAAGTTTTATATCAACAAATGCAGCGGAAATAACAATCCATTAGAAGAGTCACGTAGAGAATGAGTTCTACTATCTTCTAAGATTTAAAAGTCCATCATCAATATTTTATCCCTATAACAACAATCAATATACATCTTTAACCAAATATTCATCTTTGCACTGCAGGCGAAAGATATTCATGTGTATCACTAGTTGGTCATGTTCATCCCAACACCTGTTCATCTTTGCACTACGGGCCAAAGATATTCATCAGTTAATCCTTCATCTTTGCACCACAGGCCAAAGATATTCAGTAATATCATCATTTCGGACTGAGGATGATGAATTTTTTTAAAAGAAAATGAATCCAGTGAGATAGAAGGACAAATATTAGGGATTCGTATAGCAGTTTATCCAAGATAAAAAATACTTCATAATAACCAATTGTTAATCAGAATTCAAAAATAAAGATCAAAACATAGATACAATCAAAGATAGTAACCATAATGGACATCTTGGACAAAAAGGAAAATTTTTATTTTTTGGTGAATAGTGCCGTATAGGTGAATAGTAATCTCGACACAAAAAGTTCTAAATTTGATTAAAAAGTTCACCAATATTTCAGCATAATGATAATGAAGAAAATAATATCATTTAAGAAGAAAATAACATCCCTTACCTCAAAATAACGGTACTTTTGATCGGAATATCGGATATAAAGCCGAAGAAACTTCTACCGAATAACAACTCTCAAAGTATCAAAATACTCACAAAAATACACTCGATAATCTAGAGAGAAAGAAAAATTGTTTCTGGTATTATTTTCAATTCTAACTTAAGCGTCTATTTATAGAAAAATGCTAGAACGCCATAGGAGACTAAAATAATAAAATAATATTATTTATAATCAATTCATCTACGCATGCAATATTAGACCAGCCATCTTTAAACCAAATTAGTAGCCCATGTGTATTCAACACCAACCCAAAAGTGGGTCCCACCCATAATTTAATAAAATTCATTTTATTTTCTAAAACTTCAATAATTCATAGAAAATATCCTGTTTATCAGAAAAATACAAATTTTATGTCCATTCTACCTGAAATCGAATTCTCTTCAACTTTGTAGCTTTGAGTTTTTCTAAATTCCAAACCAAAAATATCCAAAATCCACAAACGGATGATTTTTAATACCTCTATTATGACAAAATGCTGATAAAACACCTCAGCATTTATTCCTTCATTTATAACCACATAAATAAATAAATCCATCATTTATATCCACATCAAATAAATGTTTCCTTATCATATAAATCAATAATTAATTATTCACAAATATTATTACAGAATCACAATTATGACAACTAGGCCGTTCCCAGGAAAGAGGGGGCTTTCCAATAAGGATTTTTCCTTACTTGCGCGCAATTAGGTGATCAAACCTCTCCTTGACAGAACTTTCTAGCCATTACCAATAATGCTATCTAATAATATTATTCAAATAATATGAATTATTAATCTGATAATGAGAAATATTGTGCAATGACAATTATTGAAACAACAATAATATAAACTATCAACGTAATAATTATTGAATCAATAAAATAAAATATTGAACAGTAACTACTGTAATAATTATTGAGTAGTGCCTTCTTACGTACAAATCAATAATTCAACAATACTGTGCAATACCGTTTACTATTGTGCAACCACGCGTACTACTGTATTTTAACCACCAGGTAACCCAACAGTGTTAATGGTAATAATTACGCCAGTTATTTATAAAAACTCATACTTTGTCGTTTTCTTCATCCGACTGTTATTCTGTTATAAGCCCCATGAATGGTTGCGCCGTTGTACGAATATTCCCCGACAAAAAGAATATTCCACGACCAAAAGAATATTCCCCGACAAAAATGAATATTTTATAACCACTTGTTTATTTTATAAAATTTGCACATTTCACCCATAACCAAAGCATTATATCAATTTAACACCTTATTAATTTAGAATAATGAATAGAGAAAATTCAATTTTATTTATAATAAGTTGGGGTCTTACAACCTCCCCTCCTTATAAAATTTCATCCTCGAAATTGACGTACGTACCTGGAGTTTCGAACAAGCGAGGGTATCTTGCTTTCATTTCCGATTTCAACTCCCAGGTCATTTCTTTAATAGCATTGTTCCTCCACAAAACCTTAACTTGTGGTATAACCTTGGTGCGTAAGACATGCTCTTTCCTATCCAAGATCTTAACAGGTATCTCCTCGTACGTTAAATCTTCGGCTATCTCGTCTGGTTCTAACTCAATAATGTGGTTTGGGTCTTTCACATATTTACGAAGCATAGATATGTGAAAAACATTATGAACCCGAGACAGGATTGGAGGTAATGTGAGTCTATAGGCCATATTTCCTATTCGGTCAAGAATCTCAAATGGACCAACAAACCTTGGATTGAGCTTTCCTCTCTTTCCAAATCTTGTAACTCCCTTCCATAGATCAATACGTAATAATACATGATCCCGAATATTAAATTCCACGTCCTTTTGATGAAGATCAGCATAACTCTTTTGTCGATCTTGTGAGGTTTGAATACTTTATCGAATCATTTGGATCATTTATGTAGTCATGCGTACTAATTCTGGTCCCAACAATATTGCTTCTCCCACCTCATCCCAGCATACTGGAGAACGACACTTTCGTCCATACAATGCCTCGAACGGAGCCATGCCTATACTTGCTTGATAACTGTTATTATAGGAGAATTCCACCAGTGGCAAGTACTTATCCCAACTTCTTTTGAAATATAGGACACAGAGTCTTAATAGATCTTCAAGAGTTTGAATAGTCCTTTCCGATTGCCCGTCCGTTTGAGGATGGTATGATGAACTGAATCGTAAATCCGTGCCCATAGCTTTCTGTAGGCTAACCCAAAATCTTGAAGTGAATCTTGGGTCACGATCCGAAACTATGGATACTAGTATGCCATGCAATCTCACAATCTCATTCACATAAATATGAGCAAGATGTTCAAGGGAATAAGTCTCACGTATCGGCAAGAAATGAGCAGGCGTGGTTAATTTATCAACAATAACCCAAATCGCATCTATACCTTGAGAAACTTTGGGAAGACCTATAACGAAATCCATGGTAATGTGTTCCCACTTCCATTTCATAATCTCAAGTGGTTGCAATGGACCTTTTGGCACTTGATGCTCCGCCTTTACTCGCTGACAAGTTAAACACCTCGAGATAAACTCTGCGATCTCTTTCTTCATATTGTTCCACCAAAATGTATGTCGAATATCATGATACATTTTGATACCCCAGGATGGATTGCAAAAAGGGTGTTGTGTGCCTCCATCATGATTCTATGCTTCAAGTCAGAATCGTTAGGAACACAAAGTCTAGAGTTGACTCAAAGTATTCCTTCTTTATCGATTCTTGCTTCTGGAATAGCTCCTTCTTGTACTTTCTTCTTCATACGCATCAGCCCCAGGTCCGTAACTTGAGCAGCTTTAACTTTATCGACTAAAGTCGGTTCTACTCGTATATTTGCCATCATCACGTGGGTCCCTGGAGTCTTTAATTCTATCTCTATCTATTGCAAGTAATACAAAATGGGCCTTTGTGTTGACAATATCGCACTCGTACTCGCATATGATCTTCTACTCAATGCATCAGCTACTACGTTCGCTTTTCCAAGATGATATTAAATAATGTGATCGAATGCTTTCAACAGCTCAAGCCAACATCGTTGCCGTATGCTGAGTTCTTTTTGGGTGAAGAAATATTTGAGGCTTTTATGGTCTGTATAAATATCCACTTTCTCCCCATATAAGTAGTGTCTCCAAATTTTCAACGCGAATACGACTGCTGCCAACTCCAAATCATGAGTATGATAAATCCTCTCATTTTCTTTGAGTTGTCGCGAGGCATAAGCTATGACTTTCCTATTTTGCATGAGAACACATCCTAACCCTTTGCCTGAAGCATCACTGTAGATAATAAATCCATCCGAACCAGATGGTATTGCCAGAATAGGTGCCGAAATGAGTCTCCTCTTGAGCTCTTGGAAACTCTTCTCGCAATCCTCGTTCCATACGAATTTTGTATCTTTTCGAGTCAGCTGAGTTAGCAGAGTAGCGATACGAGAAAATCCTTCCACGAATCTCCGATAATAACCAGCTAAGCCCAGAAAGCTGCGTACTTCGGTCACCGACTTCGGTTGATCCCAACTTTGTATTGCTTCAATCTTCGCCGGGTCAACAGATACTCCATGTTTTGACACTACGTGCCCAAGGAATGCTACTTCCTCAAGCCAGAACTCGCATTTCTTTAGCTTGGCATAAAGCTTGTTTTCACGAAGCCTTTCAAGTATTAGCTTCAAATGGTGCTCATGATCTTTACGGCTTTTGGAATAGATGAGGATGTCATAAATAAAGACAACAACGAACTGATCCAAATATTCCTTGAATAAATGGTTCATCATATCCATGAAAGCAGTAGGAGCATTAGTCAATCCAAAAGACATGACTAAGAATTCATAATGCCCATACCGAGTTCTGAAGGCAGTCTTCAGAATATCCTCAGTTTTAATCTTCAGCTGATGATATCCAGGACGAAGATCAATCTTTGAATAGAATTGTGCTCCTTGTAACTGGTCAAACAAGTCATCAATACGAGGTAGAGGATACCTATTCTTAATGGTGACATGGTTTAATTCTCGGTAGTCAATAAAACAGGATCACCCCAAGGAGATGTACTAGGACGAATGAAACCGATGTCTAATAACTCCTGTAGTTGGACTTTTAACTCCTGAAGTTCAATAGGAGCCATTCGATATGGAGTTTTAGAAATGGGTTTTGTACCCGGTTCAAGATCAATAAAGAATTCAACATCACTTTCTGGGGGTAGTCCAGGAGGTTCTTCAGGAAATACATCAGGAAATTCTCTAACAACAGAAATATTATCCAAATCTGACTTGTCTCTGTTCAAATCCATAACATGGGCTAAGAAAGCTTGGCATCCATTTTTCAATAAACGAATAGCTTTGTGGCTTGATATGATAGTGACTGATTTTAGTGGTTTAGTTGTTTGAATTCGCATGACAGGTTGGTTAGGAATATAAAAACTAACAACCTTACGAAAATAATCAATTTTGACATGATGAGTGGTTAACCAATCAATTCCTAAAATCACATCAAAAGGAAGTATCTTTAAAGAGATAAGATCAACCGGTAATGTGATACGACTTGTATCAAGCAAGATTTATAAATTGTAGATGTAACGAAGGTTTCACCCAACAGAGTTTTAATAGATAAGTCAAAGTCCAATTTCTCTGGAGTCAAGTTTGAACGTTGAGCACAAGTAGGAGAGATAAAAGAATGGGTTGAACCGGTATCTAACAAGGTATAAAATTCGCAAGAGTTCAAGATTAGCTTACCTGTGATCACCTCATTTGGGTTCCTCACGTTTTGGCCAGTCACGACAAACGCTTGATGAGTAGGTTTTTAAACCACGAATGATGTTTAGTTGGGCTGTTTTTGTGTTGTTTTTATGCATTTTTATGTTACTGTTGAGGGGTTTTTTGTTTAATGTAGGAAAAGCAGAGGTGTATTGCATTTTGAAAGCATAAGAGATTGTGCGAGGAAGTTGCTGATGGCACAACGCTCGTAGCGCAGGGCGAAAGCTGACTGCGTTGGAATGAGCAACATACTACCGAGTGAGAGCTGACTGCGCTAGGCTGGCGCTGGCAGCGCCGGGCTGATTATACATACTGATGAGCAAGCGCTGACTGCGCTACGGCAAGAGAAGACGGGAGCTGACTGCGCTGGGGCGGTAGAATGCTTTGTCCAAGAGGAGTTAGATTGAAGTAGTTGGGGAGAATTAGGATTGTTTTGAGTTGTTTTGGATAGGAGGTGGAGGCAAGCTAGGAGAGTATCTAGACAAGAGATGGTCTACAAGTAGAAGGAGGAGGGAGAGAAAAGGAAAGACAGACAACTTGGAAAAAAGAATGAGATCAGACAATTCAAGCTTGGAGGTCTAGAGAAGAAGGAATCACTTCACAAAAATTGCAGGAATCAAATTAAGAGAAGGGTGGTGTTCTATTATTCTTATTTAATTTTTATTATCTGTAATTGGGATGATGTCTCCTTTTATTTATTCAGTGGTTAATTTATTTATTATGAATTAATTATCTTTTTAGGCGGGTGATGGATCTTTAAGTGGAACAATGAGTTATTTGCTTTAATTCTCAGTTTAATAATATATTCAACAGTTTATCTATATTGATTTGAGCTTGAATTTGTGAATTGCTTGATCAACAATTCTTTGTGGATTTGAATGGACTAGAGAGAAGATGTTTAAATCTAGACTTAATTGATATAGCATGTGTTCATGAATTTTGTGAATAGCAGAATTGTTATGATTGTTAAGGTAGAGATACATTTAACATCGCATGTAATCGTTAGAGGACTTAATCTTAAACTTCTTTTGATTTAATTTGTATAGAGATATTGTGAGTTAATTGATTGGAGTGTTTAGCTTAATTCTGTCTTAATTGTGGATTTGAGTTAATTTGGTATTAATGCACTGAGAGGTGGTTAATGCTACAATCGTGTTCTCGATTAATAAATTGGAATATTGAATTGAACTGGGATAAAAGTGAATTAATCTGAGTGAAGTGTAGAGTGAAATCATGAGCCTAATTCTCCAAGTACTGCTTGAAAATTGAGTTTTATCTGTGTGAGTTATTAGTGATAGTTAGAGTATTAGTTGTTAAGATCTTATACTCTTTTATTCGTGATAGTTTAATAAAATTCGAATTAGTTAAAAATTGATAGTTGTGAGCTTAAGTTCTTGCTATTTGTCTCTGTGGGAACGATACTCAACTTATCACTTTATTACTTGTTGACCACGTATACTTGCGTATTGTGCGTATATAGATTTTACCCAATAAGTTTTTGGCGCCGTTGCCGGGGACATATTAGCCTAGATCTTAATTTATTACAATATCAGTTAAATTAATTCAGTTTTACTTAAACACCATTTTTTTATTATTTTTGTTGTTATCTTATTTCAGGTGATTTGAGCAGTTTATGCAAACACGGTCAAAAATTCCTGACCTGCTTCCTTTTGAGGGCGACATCGAGAAAAGATTTCAAAGATTGAGTAAGTGGATTAAGGAAACAAGACAGGAATTAGAGACACCTGAAAAAGAAGAGGAAATGGCAGCCGAAGATCAGAAAGCACTAAGGGACTTCGCCACTCCAAAGGTGACTGAACTGCAGTCAAGCATCACGAGGCCCGCAATAGCTGCAAATACATTTGAAATTAAGCCGGGAACGATTTAAATGATTCAAAATTCGGTTCAGTTTGGGGGATTGGCGAATGATGATCCAAACGAACATCTGGTCAGTTTCCTTAAGATATACGATACTTTTCGGTATAATGGAGTGTCGAATGATGCAGTACGACTTCGCTTGTTCCCATTCACTTTACCGGACAAGGCGAAGAGTTGGCTACACTCCCTACCTTCCGGATCGATAACCACGTGGGAAGACCTAGCTCAGAAATTCCTCGCCAAATTTTTCCCACCTTCAAAAACGGCAAAAATGAGGAATGAGATAACGATGTTCGAACAGCAACACGGGTAGTTATTGTATGAGGCATGGGAACGATATAAAGAATTACTTCAAAAATGTCCACATCATGGGTTTCCGAAATGGTTGCAATTGAACACATTTTATAATGGATTGAGTGGAAACATCAGAACGAGCATTGATGCAGCTTCAGGTGGAGCATTTATGGCAAAGAGCTATGAGGAGGCATATGAGTTGATAGAGACTATGGTAGCAAACAATTACCAGTGGCCCACGGCGAGAATGAATCAAGCAAAGGTCGCAGGAGTGTTAGAAGTTGATGGAATGACGACAATACAAGCACAAATTTCAGCTCTCTCAAAGAAATTTGATTCTATGGCGTGGGTACAATTGCAACAAGCACAACAGATGCAGAAAGTGGCAAGTATTTGTGAGTTGTGCGCGGGAGAACATTCTACAGGACCAATGTGCAATTAATCCAGCCTCTGTGCAATTTGTGGGTAGCTACAATAGAATTTTGCAGAACACTTATCAGAATACATACAACCAAGGAAATAGGAACCATCCAAATTTATCGTGGAGTAATAACCATCAACAACAAGCTCCAAGGTCATCGTATCCCCCAGGATTTTAGACACATCAACAACCAACCCAATACCAAGAAAGGAAATCAGATCTGGAGGAGTTTGTGACAAAGTACATAACCAGCAATGAAGCAGCCATGAAAAATCAAGCAATGGCTATGAAAGCACAAGAAATGGCCATGAAATCATAAGAAACTGCAATCAAGAATTTGGAGAATCAATTAGGACAAATTGCATTAACATTGAATAATAGACCACAAGGAACACTACCCAGTGATACCGAAAGAAACCCGAAAGGTAATCACGAGCAATGTCAAGCTATTATGTTGAGGAGTGGGAGACAGCTTGAGGGACATGAAACGAAATCAACAGGTGTAAAGGAAGTTGAGACAGATAAAGAGAATACAGAGATCGAGACGGAATAGGGGACCGATAAACCTGCAAAAACGAGCACCCCAGTGAGCGAACCAGTTAACTATCCTCCCCCTCCATTCCAGCATAGAATACAAAAGCAGAAAGAAGATAAACAATTCGCAAATTTTTTGAAGTTTTTAAAAAATTTCAAATCAATATCCCATTCGCGGAAGCCCTGGAGCAGATGCCTAGTTATGCCAAATTCATGAAAGGGATTTTATCGAGAAAGAAGAAGTTAGGAGACTATGAGACAATAGCTTTAACAGAAGAGTGTAGTGCAGTGTTACAACAAAAATTGCCACCAAAGTTGAAAGACCCAGGTAGCTTCACCATTCCATGCACAATTGGGAATACAGCGTTCAACAAATGTCTGTGTGACTTGGGAGAAAGTGTGAATCTTATGCCGTTGTCGGTCTACACAGAGTTGGGTTTGCCTGCACCCAAGCTTACAAACATTTCTTTGCAATTGGCAGATAGGTCAGTAACATATCCAAGGGGCATTGTGGAAGACATCCTAGTGAAGGTGGACAAATTCATATTCCCTGCAGACTTCATTATCTTAGACTACGAGGAAGATAAAAACATCCCAATCATTCTAGGGAGGCCCTTCTTGGCTACAGGTAGGACGCTCATCGATGTACAAAAAGGGGAATTGACTATGAGGTTTCAAGACCAGGAAATTAAATTCAATGTGTTTAAGGCCATGAAATTCCCGACGGATGGTGAAGAATGTTTTAGGATGGATCTTATTGACCACATAGTTGTCGAAGACATAAACAAAAGCTTAGAGAATGATCCATTGGTGACAACACTAGTAGAAGGTGAAGGACTTGACGATCCGAAAATTGGAGAATATTTGCAAGTATTGGACTCCCTGGCACGAGTAAGCAGATTTAAAGCACCATTCGAAACATTGCACATGGAAGAGCGAACAACGACAAGAATGAAATCTTCATTGGAGGAACCACCAATTCTTGAATTGAAACCACTCCCTAAACATCTTAGGTATGCGTACTTAGGCCAGTCAAATTCTTTACCTGTTATTATTTCTGCGGCACTAAATGAACTACAGGAAGAAAAGCTTTTGCGAGTGCTTCGAGAATATAAATCGGCGATAGGATGGACAATAGCGGACATCAAAGGAATCAGTCCATCCTTTTGCATGCACAAAATCTTAATGGAGGATGATGCTAAACCGGTCGTGGAACAACAGAGACGGCTCAATCCGATCATGAAAGAAGTAGTCAAGAAGGAAATTCTGAAGTGGTTAGACGGAGGTACCTGAAAGTAGTATGAACACAAGCCAATCATGTTTGATGATAAAGCATATACTTTGTAAACAATCTTATTCATTTATTAATAAAAGGTATTAATTTATTAAAGGCTTTTAATTATCTACATGATGCTGTTTTATAATATGTAATAAACCCATAGTTTTAAGCAATGCTTTTAGAATAATGATGATGATCATTCTAATGAGATCTAAATTCTTAGAAAGCTTAAAACTAAAATAGTTCCCAATCGTTGGATTACTAAATTGGGGATTAGTGAATCCGGATAGATTGGTACATACGTTGCTTGCTCATTGGATGAGGATGATTGATCTCATGATCATTTGTGTGGAGACACTAAAGCAAGTATGTAGGTGCTTATTAGAGAATAAGTTCACTAAATGTGACTCGCTAAGCAATACCTAATGGAGTTTTACTTGCATGTCAATAGGAATTCCTGTAGTGATAGTAGTACAAGTGATCCTTGGACTTGAGATCATCATAGTATCTTGTGTATGATGAGTTATACTTTGACTTATTCCTTAAGACCCTTAGAGTATATCAAAGGGTATGCTTGGGTATAATAAGTTGTACATGGAGATAATGTATGATCAATAAAGAATCTACCACTTCTAGTAAAAGAAGAGAAATGTCCTATGTGATTCGATAAATGACAACCCAGTAGTCCTTGGCCAAGGCAGAATGAAATTAAAAAGGAGTTTCTAATTTGCATTATTTGGAGTTGTGCATTTAAGAGTCGAAATACATATAATTAAATAAAATAAGACTTGACAGAAATTCCATGTCTTATATTTAATTGGGACATTGTATGGTGGAAGGATTGAATTATACGGTAACTATTTACTCAAAGGTTCTTTTATGATTAATGTTGAAATCTATATTATCTGAAAAGTCGTTGATTGCTAGGGAGGCTTATCCCTATTGTAGAATAAATATTATTTATTTAAATAAATTATTAGTTTAATTTATTTATTTAAATAAGATTAGAATTGTTCTAATTGATTTATTCACAACCGGTTTAATATGGAGAACCTAAAGGGTCACACCATAAAAGGAAGAATAATTATTTAAGAAGTTAATGGCATAATCGTAATAATAAGTTAAGTATATTTAATTTAATCTATGGTGATAGAATAAATTAAATAGCTTAATATTTATTATTTAATATTTTGGAAATATTAAATATAAATTAATAAGAGGAGTCTTATTATTATTATTATTATTATTATTATTATTATTTAATTCCTAAAGGAGTTTGGGAATTAATTAATAAAAGTACTCTCAAATATCCTAATAGGATTAGGAGGCAAATTAATTAAAAGAGTTTAATTAATTATCTCTAATAAGATTAGGGAGCTTAATTAATTAAAAGGTTAATTAATTATTCCTAATAAGATTAGGAGCCTAATTAATTAAAAGAGTCTAATTAATTAAAATAAAACACAATTCCTTAATTGTTAAGGATGGGTTGCCCACATCTATAAATAAGAGGAGTCTTATTATGGGTGAAGTAGAGATTGACGTATTATTAGAATACGTAATTTCAATAGTTGGGAGAGTACGCCTTTTTCTATAGAGATAGAAAAATAAGGGTTTTGCCATAAACCCATCTTCTTGAATTCTTTTTCTTCCTTGGTGGATCACCTCTAGAGGCCAAACACTTGGGTGGCTAACGTTGATCAAAGGAAGGGACCAAACCCGGTAGATTCAAGTTGAACGCGAAAAGGATTGGAGGTGAACTTGTACCTGAGGAAGCTTGGATCTTCAAGGGTATGATTCTTGTTCTTTCTTTTTCGTTTAATTAATAATTGTGCATAAAGGGTGATCCGGGTATATGGTTTGTAAAATTTTAAACTCTGATTTTACACGCTTCCGCTTATTTTTGCAATTTGATTGCGTTCATGAATATTACAAACCTAACAGTGGCATCAGAGCCAAACCTTTATGCAAATTATTAATTGTTCAGATTTGATATGTATATTGATATGTGTTAAGAACAATTTAATTGGGCATAATTTGTTGTATAAAATTTATTTAATAAAAAAAAACGTTATTTGCAAATCTTGCCTTTTGCAATTCCACGATTTCACGTGATATGTGATTCACGGATTACCATTATATATGATTATCAAATTAAATCCTGTTGCAGGTTATTATTACTTATATTTTATATATTACCGTTATATATATATATTATATATATATATATATATAATTAGGATCGTGCAAGTCATTATTTTACTCCTGAATCATATATGATTACTTGATTAGAATATATATTATATTCTTAATTATTTTATAATTAAAATAAAAGGTTTATTTTAATTTTAAAATAAAAAGTTTATTTTAATATTAAAATAAAAGATTTATTTTAATTTTAAAATTAGAATTTCATGCTAACTAATTAGAATTGGAATTAGATTCCATGATAACTAATTGGAGTTGAAATTGGATTTCATGTTTCCTAAAATAAAGGAGTTTATTTGTGAATAGGAAAGTGAATCCATCTTTCCTTAAATAAAGGAGTTTATTTAGATATGAAATAAGATTTCATATTATTCAAAATAAAAGAATTTATTTGTGAATAGGAAAGAGAATCCTAATTTTCTTAAATAAAGGAGTTTATTTAGATATGAAATAAGATTTCATATTATTCAAAATAAAGGAGTTTATTTGTGAATAGGAAAGAGAATCTGTGTTTCCTTTAATAAAGGAGTTTTATTTTTTTTTACATGGAATTGGATTCCATAATTAATTAAAATAAAGGAGTTTATTTTGATTAAAGATTTTGATTAAAATAAAATAGTTTATTTTATTCAAAATTGGATAAATTAAAATAAAATAGTTTTATTTTGATTTAAATTCGGATTAAAATAAAGGAGTTTATTTTGATTCAAAATTAGATTTTATACTAACTAAATTTTGCCCATTAAATGATATCAATATATATATTAAATGTTTATTATTCATGAGATGAATATTATTTATTGATGCATATGGTGATGAGTATGATAATAAATGGGATTGATTATGGACTATTGACCGATGTGATTGGATTTTATTTTAGTTGGATGCATGAATGTATGAGTTTTATTAAATGGGGTCTGCGTACCTCGTCTTCTCTAATTTTTCTTAATATAAATTCTAACTCCCTCTTATGTACTTCCCCTTGACTGCTGATCAAGGTTTCTATTTATTTTAAATAGTTTTGTAATAGGAATAGTTAGAATTAATTTTGAAGAATTAGAGATCAAGGAGCAAGGAGCGCGTGAAGACCCGTTTGTAATGGAGCCCGGGTTTAAATGTAATAGTTATATTTAAATATTAATTCTTGCACCTCTAGGGTTTGACCTTTTGGTTCACTTGGTGGCTGTAGTGAACCAAACTAGAATAAAAGTCCATAATCAATCCAGGTAGAATATAGTATTCTATATGTGCATGCTTATACTATATATATATTATATATTATGCAAACATGCTTCGCATGTTCATTAATATGACGCGTATTTTATATATATATATGTGCATGCACGCTAAACAAGATGAGACAAATTAATAACAAACCCCTCAAATATTTTATATTAAGTTGTAACGTTCAAAGATATTTGGAATATCGAACGTCGCCTTCTAGCATGATAGAAACAATAGAGTATTGAATATTTAATATGAGTTTGTTGTGCACACACAAGGCGAGTATTAAATATTTAAGATGTTGTTTTTATTACATATGATGTTTATAAGGAATTGAACATTACCGCTTTGTTGTGCACACACAAGGGCTGTAGTTTTCTCTTCACTTATATGGAAATGATGGGTCTGACTTAACTTAAATCATTTTAGTTCGGATGTGCACACACTTGACCATTATGATTTAAGAGGCAAAATACAAGGAGTTACATAGTTGATGTAATTGACAAGAGTTGTCTACCTATTTATTTATATATAGTTTGTTGTGCACACACAAGGCTATATACATTTGAAATGGGATCCTTATTCTCACTAGCAAATCTTTAATTAGATTTTGCCGAACTATATAAGTGAGGGTAATATAGTTTGAAGAAAATAGTGGGAGATACCAATTTAAAACAAGACCTAATTTATTTTGGTAATTAATAAAAGAATGTATGTTAAAATGTTGTTAATTACAAATTCATTTACAGAATTTTACAATGTCTAAATTACTATCACTGCTTAGCATATTAGATGCTAAATTAACCGGACCGAATTAAACGGATTGGTTAAGGTAATTGAGAATAGTTCTCACGACTGAAATGCTATCTTATGTCCTTAATACGCCTATCCCTGCAATGGTTGCAGACAATGCCTCTGAGAAAGAGATTGCTACTTTTAGAAAGTGGCAAGATGATGCACAGTTGGCTCAATGCATCATGCTCGCATCCATGAGTAACGAGCTTCAGCGTCAGCATGAAACTATGGATGCTCCTATTATATTCCTGCACATCAAGTAGTTGATGGTGAGGAAAGTAGGACTGATAGATATCAGATATCTAAGGAGCTCTTCCGATCTAGAATGACCGATGACACTACGGTACAGATAAAAGTCCTTAACATAATCAATTTGATTGATCAATTAGGACAACGGGTTTTGTCATGGATGGAGAGTTGAGCCAAGATTTGATCTTGCACTCACTTCCGGACTCCTTTCACAATTGTTGTGAATTTTTCATATGAACGAGCTAGATATCAGCCTCGCTGATTTGCTTAACATGTTGAAAAATGTTGAGAGTTACTTTCCAACCAAGAAAGACCAAGTCTTACTGGTAGGGGTCAAAGGATCTTCTAAAAAGAAGAACGATTCTAAGAAGGTAAATAAAAAGGCGTAAACAAAGGATAATAAGAACAAAACTGATACGGATAGCAAAGGAGTTTACTTCCACTGCAATAAGCCTGGACACTGGAAGGAAACTGCAAGAAGCATCTTGCAGAGGCTAACCAAAGAAACTTAGTGAAGTTTCGGTTATAAATATAAATTTATTCATGATTGAAATAAATTTTTCTTTAAGTCAAAGTTCTACTTGGGTATTTGATACCCACTTTGGTTATCATAAATATAGATTTATGAAGGGACCAAGCAGAAGTAAAAAGCTAAACAAAGATAAGCAATCCTATGTGTAGGAAATGAAGCAAAGGTTGCTGCATTAGCCATAGGAACTTATAGTTTAGCAATGCCTACGGGCAAGTCTATTAAGTCAATAAGTTGTTATTGTATTCCAGTTCTCGTTGGAAACATTATTTCCATTTTATTGTTGGACAATGAAATCTTTGGTATTATATTTAAGAACAATTGTTGTTCTACTTATAATAATAATGTTTTGTATAGAACTGAAATATTACTTAATGGATTTTGTATACTTGACTTACGTGAAAAATATATTTTTTGCAAATTGAATAAACTAATATAAGAAAAAGAGATGATCATTCAAAGAGTTGAATGCATGTATTTATTGAAATACAAGTGTGAATTATTTGAACGATTCAAAGAATTCAGAAGTGAAACAAATTGGCAATGTATTAAGATTCTTTGATTAGATCAAGGAATAAATAGTTGTGCAATAAGTTTCTAAATCATCTCAAATGGTTTTCTCATAATGGACACATCCTGATACACAATAATTGATTGATGTATCTGAATGGAAAAATCATACCTTGTTAGACATGGTGCGGTCCATAATGATTTTATCGAAATTCCAGTATCCTTCTGGGGTAATATCCTAGAAATGGCTGCATATCTACGGAAAAGGTAACCTCAAAATCCGGCTCCAAGACTCCATAAAAGTTATGGACAGGGAGGATTCCTAATCTTAAGTATGTTAAGATAAGGGGTTGTCCAACTTATGTGAAACAGTTTCAGAGGATAAGTTTGGGACAAAATTTGACAAGTACAGATTTGTGGGACATCCTAAAGTAAGTTTAGGGCATATGTTCTATAATCCTACTTAGCAAAAGGTGTTTTTTGCGAAACATGCTGCCTTCTAAGATAAAGGTGTTTATCATTGAAGAGGCTAGTGGGAGGATAATAGATCTTGAAGAGTTCAAGACCACAAAACACTATAAGTCAAATAAGAGGAACCTATAGATAGACCTATTGTACCACAACCGAATCGTAAATCTGGAATAGTACCGAAGATACCTAGGAGGTATGGATTCATCATGGATGATGATGATGAGGTACGTATCATAGAAGATGATGATCCAGTTACATACGATGAGGTAAGAGTTGTAGACACTCAGAGAAATGGATTGAAGCAATCTTCTCAAAATGGAACATTCATTTTGATATGATAATCAAAAGAGTTTGATTTTATCAAAAACAAGAATGAACCTAGTGTGTACAAAAGGGTCAGTGGGAGCGTCGTGGCATTTCTGGTATTATATGTTGATATAATACGAATAAGGAATGACAAGCCAATGCTAAAATCAATAAAGATAAAGTTGTCTAAACATTCCTCCATGAATGATTTGGGAAGAGTATCTTAATTATGGATGCAAATCTATATGGATAGATTTAAAAGGATGCTCGGCTTAACCCAAGGAACGTATATTCATTTGATGCTAAAGTCGTTTAGCATGGCAAACTCTATGGGATGTCTCATATTGATGAGCCATGGAGTGTATCTCTCTTAATAGTCCCCATAGACTCCTAAAAGAGAGATCGCATAAGTGACAATCATGTATGCAATAAAATATACGCGACCTGATGTTGATCAGTCATATTCTGGAGAAATTCACTGTGAGACAAGTGAAAAACATCTTAAAGTACTTAACCAGCACTAAGGATGTGATATAATTCATGGCGGGTCTGAATTAAAACTAGAGGGCTTAACAGACTCAAGTTTTTTCAGACAGACCAAGACGACAGAAAATCCACTTTAAGGTAAAGGGTTACCTTGAACGGTGGTGCAGTGAATTGGAAAGGTTCCAAACAACAAAGAGTTGTTGGTTTAGTGATAAAGACAAAGTATATTGCTATAAATGAAGCTACAAGTTGATTGTTTGGATGAAAAGTTCATTACAGAACTAGGAATAGTTTCTAAGTCTCATCTTAGATCCAAACATGTGTTGTGGCACTTTCATTTGATTATAGGAATCATTGAAAGATGGGAAATCACTATAGAGATAGTGGACTCTCAAGAACAACATTACATATCCATTTACTGAAGCTTATCCAACAGCAGGATAGTCGTCACTTAGAGAAGAAGAGTATGAGATACCATGACGATTGGCTTTAGTGCAAGTGGGAGATTGAAAGTAGTATGCACACAAGCCAATCATGTTTGATGATAAAACATATACTTTGTAAACAATCTTATTCATTTATTAATAAAAGGTATTAATTTATTAAAGGCTTTTAATTATCTACATGATGCTGTTTTATAATATGTAATAAACCCATAGTTTTAAGAAATGCTTTTAGAATAATGATGATGATCATTCTAATGAGATCTAAATTCTTAGAAAGCTTAAAACTAAAATAGTTCCCAATCGTTGGATTACTAAATTGGGGATTAGTGAATCCGGATAGATTGGTACATACGTTGCTTGCTCATTGGATGAGGATGATTGATCTCATGATCATTTGTGTGGAGACACTAAAGCAAGTATGTAGGTGCTTATTAGAGAATAAGTTCACTGAATGTGACTCGCTAAGGAATACCTAATGGAGTTTTACTTGCATGTCAATAGGAATTCCTGTAGTGATAGTAGTACAAGTGATCCTTGGACTTGAGATCATCATAGTATCTTGTGTATGATGAGTTATACTTTGACTTATTCCTTAAGACCCTTAGAGTATATCAAAGGGTATGCTTGGGTATAATAAGTTGTACATGGAGATAATGTATGATCAATAAAGAATCTACCACTTCTAGTAAAAGAAGAGAAATGTCCTATGTGATTCGATAAATGACAACCCTAGTAGTCCTTGGCCAAGGCAGAATGAAATTAGAAAGGAGTTTCTAATTTGCATTATTTGGAGTTGTGCATTTAAGAGTCGAAATACATATAATTAAATAAAATAAGACTTGACAGAAATTTCATGTCTTATATTTAATTGGGACATTGTATGGTGGAAGGATTGAATTGTACGGTAACTATTTACTCAAAGGTTCTTTTATGATTAATGTTGAAATCTATATTATCTGGAAAGTCGTTGATCGCTAGGGAGGCTTATCCCTATTGTAGAATAAATATTATTTATTTAAATAAATTATTAGTTTAATTTATTTATTTAAATAAGATTAGAATTGTTCTAATTGATTTATTCACAACCGGTTTAATATGGAGAACCTAAAGGGTCACACCATAAAAAGGAAGAATAATTATTTAAGAAGTTAATGGCATAATCGTAATAATAAGTTAAGTATATTTAATTTAATCTATGGTGATAGAATAAATTAAATAGCTTAATATTTATTATTTAATATTTTGGAAATATTAAATATAAATTAATAAGAGGAGTCTTATTATTATTATTATTATTATTATTATTTAATTCCTAAAGGAGTTTGGGAATTAATTAATAAAAGTACTCTCAAATATCCTAATAGGATTAGGAGGCAAATTAATTAAAAGAGTTTAATTAATTATCTCTAATAAGATTAGGGAGCTTAATTAATTAAAAGGTTAATTAATTATTCCTAATAAGATTAGGAGCCTAATAAATTAAAAGAGTCTAATTAATTAAAATAAAACCCAATTCCTTAATTGTTAAGGATGGGTTGCCCACATCTATAAATAAGAGGAGTCTTATTATGGGTGAAGTAGAGATTGACGTATTATTAGAATACGTAATTTCAATAGTTGGGAGAGTACGCCTTTTTCTATAGAGATAGAAAAATAAGGGTTTTGCTATAAACCCATCTTCTTGAATTCTTTTTCTTCCTTGGTGGATCACCTCTAGAGGCCAAACACTTGGGTGGCTAACGTTGATCAAAGGAAGGGACCAAACCCGGTAGATTCAAGTTGAACGCGAAAAGGATTAGAGGTGAACTTGTACCTGAGGAAGCTTGGATCTTCAAGGGTATGATTCTTGTTCTTTCTTTTTCGTTTAATTAATAATTGTGCATAAAGGGTGATCTGGGTATATGGTTTGTAAAATTTTAAACTCTGATTTTACACGCTTCCGCTTATTTTTGCAATTTGATTGCGTTCATGAATATTACAAACCTAACAGTACCATCTACCCAATTTTCAGATAGCAAGTGGGTTAGCCCAGTGCAATGTGTACCGAAAAAGGGTGGTATGACTGTGGTTCAAAATGAAAACAATGAGCTGATTCCAACAAGAACAGTGTCTGGTTGGAGAGTTTGCATGGACTACAGAAAATTGAACAAAGTAACTCGCAAGGATCATTTCCCATTGCCCTTCATCGATCAAATTCTAGACAGACTGGCGGGTCATGCATATTATTGTTTATTGGATGGATACTCAGGGTACAATCAAATTGTCATCACCCCGGAAGATCAAGAAAAGACAACATTTACGTGTCCATACGGTACGTTCGCATTCAGGAGAATGTCATTCGGACTGTGTAATGCACCTGCCACCTTCCAGCGGTGCATGATGGCCTTCTCAGATATGGTGGAAAAGAATGTGGAAATCTTCATGGACGATTTCTCTGTCTATGGGGATAATTTTGACGCGTGCTTGGAAAATCTGGAAATGGTCTTACAAAGATGCACTGACACAAATCTGGTACTTAATTGGGAGAAATGCCACTTTATGGTGGACGAAGGCATAATTTTAGGACACAAAGCCTCGATGCAAGGATTGGAGGTCGATAAATCCAAGCTGGAAATAATCGAGAAATTGCCTCCGCCAAGTTCAATCAAGGGTATTAGAAGCTTTCTAGGACACGCAGGGTTCTACAGGAGGTTCATTCAGGACTTTTCAAAAATTGCAAAACCATTGTGTAACCTCCTAGAGAAGGATTCTGTATTCAATTTCGATGAGGAGTGCAAGTTGGCTTTCGAGTTGTTGAAGAAAAAGCTAACTACAGCCCTCGTTATCGTCGCCCCGGATTGGAGTATGCCGTTTGAATTAATGTCTGATGCAAGTAATTATGCAATCGGGGCTGTGTTGGGCTAACGCCGAAACAAGATATTTCATGACATTTACTATGCAAGCAAGACACTCACAGAGACCCAATTAAACTGCACAACAACAGAAAAAGAATTACTTGCAGTGGTGTACGCGTTTGATAAATTTCGGGCCTACTTGATCGGAACAAGGGTAATAGTTTATACGGATCATGCAGCCATTCGGTATTTGATAGCTAAGAAAGACGCAAAACCATGTATTATCCGATGGATCCTCCTCTTACAAGAATTTGACTTAGAGATCAAGGACAGAAAGGGGACAGAGAACCAAGTTGCTGATCATCTGTCAAGGCTGGAAAATTTTGATAAAGATAAAGAGGATAAGTGTGTCATCAATGAAACCTTCCCAGATGAGCAATTATTCGGGGTTCAAACAGAAGTTCCATGGTATGCAGACTTCGTCAATTATCTCGTCAGTAACATACTACCTCCGGATCTTACACGACAGCAGAAAAAGAAGTTTCTGCACGATGTCAAATGGTATATGTGGGACGGACTATACTTGTTTAAACAGTGTGCTGATAAGATGATCAAAAGATGTGTGCCTTACAGCGAAGTGAAGAACATCTTGCACGCATGTCACTCATCTGCATATGGCGGGAATTATGGTAGTACAAGAACAGCAAGCAAAGGTGCTTCAATCAGGGTTTTATTGGCCAACCTTGTTTAAAGACGCTCACCAATTTGTCAAAACATGTGATCGCTGTCAAAGAGTGGGTAGCATATCAAAAAGAAATGAGATGTCGTTACAAGTAATATTAGAGGTTGAAATCTTTGACGTATGGGGCATTGACTTTATGGGTCCGTTCCCCTCATCTTTCAGCAATCAATATATTCTGCTTGCGGTGGATTACGTCTCAAAATGGGTAGAAGTCGCAGCACTACCGTCGAACGATGCCAAAGTGGTCCTAAGATTTTTACGGAAAAATATCTTTACAAGGTTTGGAACACCGAGGGCCATAATAAGTGACGAGGGAAGTCATTTTTGCAACAAAGCATTTACAGCCATGCTGGCAAAATATGGGGTCAACCACAAAATAGCGACAACTTATCATCCCCAAACCAATGGACAAGCAGAAGTTTCAAACAGGGAGGTCAAGAAAATATTGGAGAAAGTAGTCAACCCAAATCGTAAAGATTGGTCGATTCGATTAGATGATGCACTTTGGGTATATCGGACTGCATACAAAACTCCAATTGGCATGTCACCCTACCAGTTGTTGTATGGAAAGGCTTGTCATCTTCCGGTTGAGCTACAACACAAGGCGTATTGGGCTATTCAAAAACTGAATTTCGATCAAGCAGCAGTGGGGGAAAAGAGATTACTACAGCTAAATGAGCTTGACGAATTCAGATTACAAGCTTACGAGAATGCACAATAATATAAGGAAAAGGTGAAAAAATGGCACGATCAAAAAAATCAATCACCGAACGTTCAAGCCAGGGCAAGCTGTGCTGCTGTTCAATTCAAAACTAAGATTGTTTCCAGGGAAACTTAAATCTCGGTGGTCAGGACCATTCATAATAAAAACGGTTTTCCCACATGGTGCCGTGGATCTGTATAGTAGAAACCCATTAGAGACCTTCAAGGTCAACGGTCAAAGATTGAAGCATTATTGGGGTAAGGATGCAAATGTGGACACCATCAACATTACCCTCTCAAACAAGCAATAAAACATGAGGGACTGTCGGGCTAGCGACATTAAACCAAGCGCTACTTGGGAGGCAACCCAAGCTCTAAATTCAATCTTTTATTTACTTTTAAATTTTTAGTTATAGCTTAGTAGGTAGAATATATACTTGGAGAGTAACAAAATATAAAAATATCTCTCTATAATTGCAGGAACCCCAAGCAGGTGCATAAGGCAATGGCATTATAGAGCACAAGAACAAAAGACCCAGCGCCGACTGCGCCAGGCCGGCACTGACTGCGCTACTCAAGCAATTTCTCCAGACCACCCGGCGCTGACAGCGCCATAAAAGAGCAGGACCGCGCCATCAACGTCGAAACCTAGCGCAGACTGCGCCACAATAGCGTTGACCGAGCCAATATACTGCATACCCAGCGCTGACTGTGCTAGGCCAGCGCTGACTGCGCTACATGATCAGTAACTAATCGACCAACAGGGCAGGCACGGCGCTGACTGCACCAGAATGGGCACTGATTGCGCTGCATGGAAACTCAGCAATTAAAGAGTCATGGGTGAATAGAATAACTCCACCTCTCCACCTCTCTATTCCATCAATACCACTTCTCCACTTCTCCTAATTCTATTGCACTTCCTCTTTCCCATAACTCCACATTAACTTACCATTAAACTCCTTCTCCTTTCCAAATTCCAAAACCACTAACCCTTCCAAGTCCCAACTACCACCCACGTTACTTTTCCATTGATTATATATGCAATTCATTCATTCTAAACATCTTGACATTACAACACTCAAGAATCACAACCCAATCCTAAATCTAACACTAGCCTTGCACAAAGTGATACAAATTGGGGCTTCTCTTCAAAGAGGTAAACCCAACTTATAAAAGGTATGATAATTCTCTTCATCCCTCACAAAATTTCTGATTTGTACATCCAAGAGGGAGTGGTAAAGCTGAGAATTATGCAAGCAAGAAGAAGGTGAAGAATTTTGAGTTGTTTGGGTAACAAAGTTTCATCAACAAAGCAAGTTTGGGGGAATTCTACACTCCGCCCACCAACCGTTTGAGAATAAGCAAGAATCAGATTCGTTAATCACCAAATTGGAAGCAACATATCGTCGCACAAAAGACAAAGGGCATCGACCTCTTCGACTCGTCCAACATATGATCATACAAAATTTGTGAGCGAGAGGGCTGCAGAGAGATTCCACACAGTAATTGGCAAGAAAAACTTGGTGCTAGAAAGGGGATTGAAACTGAATGCGAATTTGGATGGTGATATGGCGTTACAAATTATAGAACGCAATTGGTTTCAACTAATAGAGCAACCACTGCCAGCGGCAATCAACATAGTTAAAGAGTTTTACGCGAATGCAATTGAACATGTTAATCATGTTGTGATGGTTTGGAGAAAACCGATAGCGTTTCATGCTGAAGCTATCAATGAATATTTTGGGTTGGAAGAGCCACAGAAAGACCGGTATGTAGATTGATTGCCCGAGCTAGATGAGTTGATTGCCCGATTATGCAAACCAGGAACAAAAATGGACAATTAAAGCGGGAAGGAACGAAAAGATAAGTTTTCCTCACGCAGCACTGAGTCGATATGGAAAGGCATGACATGCATTCATTTGTGCTAGATTAATGCCCACGAGCCATCTAACTGAGGTTACTAAAGCACGGGCCTGATTATTGTATGGAATCGTTCACCATCACTATCATTTGAATAATTCTATTGCTTTTTATAATGTTGATGTGGGGGATTGTATTCAAGAATCTATTGATCGAGAACTACGGGGGAGTACCACAGGCGGGTTACTGCACGGGTTTCTAATTATTGATTTATGCCAGAAAGCTGGGGTGCAGTGGTAACCTAATGAACCAATTCAACAACCATTATCCATAATAGACCATGCAACTATTTAGAGATACGTAGCTTGGGATGGAGCACAGTCTCACCCGCGTGGTGAAGGTTACATCATGATCTGCCAACCATCATCCTCGGCTAGTGAAGGACCGGAGAAAGAAGAACCCATTCGTAAGGAACAAGAACATGTCCCAAGGAATCAATTCATGTGGTTGGCTGAGCGGCAAGATTTAATGCATCAGTACAATGCAAACGCATTCAACAAGCTTGCTGAGGCATTTGCTCGTTGTAATCCAAATGCTCAACCAGTCATTATGCCTACTCCTCCTATCCTGCCAACATATCCTCCTTCGGACGGTGACGCGCAATAATGCGGCTTCAGGGAAGTTCTCAAATTTTCTATTTTTGAGCATATATGAAGTAATGAGGGCATTCCTTAATTTAAGTTTGGGGGATTTGTTTTTATTTATTTTAGTTGCATTTATTTTATTTGCATTTGCATGATAGTTTATAGTTTGCATAGTAGTTTTTTAAAAAAAAATTGCATGAATCCAGTGGATAGTTGGGATATGTTGCTGTTTTTCAGGGCCAATGATGAGGTTGGAATTTGGTGAAATTGTGCGATACTTAGTAAGGGAACTTTGAAATAAATTTGGGTTATAAGTTGAATCTTTCTACTGTTTGAAACTATTATAAAAGGATTGCACGAATATACCAACTAGTAGATTGATTGCGTTAAATTGATTCATAATAAAGCTATAAAAGGCATCACTAGTTTAAATATAAGAATAATAAGAATGAGTAGTGAAGACTAGTGTTAGACAAGAACTTAAGTTTGGGGGATATGTGGGGTATATAAGCCTATCTAATATATATATATATATATATATATATATATATATATATATATATATATATATATATATATATATATATATATATATATATAGATATATACATATATCGTGGCTAGTTTTGTTTTGGGGCCTTTGTTACTTGAGCAAGTACGCCCGAAGGGGTATCTTAAAACCTAGCGCTCTAAGGTCTTATATGGTCTGGGAGTCGTTGGTCGAAAGCTCGCTAAGGGGTATCATTGTAGCCTAATGGAATGAGACATTGCACAGCCATGGTAAAAAAAAGAAAAAAAGAAGAAGAGTGAATAATACGGGAAAAGTTTAAAATGCCCCCGTGTATGTTAAGCGAGGTATAAATATTCCAAGTTGACCCTTTATGATGGTTTATGTCTAGCTTTGGTTGAATCGAGCTTATTGTTGGATTTCTTATATTTATTATGTTAAGCCTTAGAAGAGGTGTGTTATGTTTTAAATTTGATAGTATGTCAATTTATGTTGTTAGTACACACACACACACTATAGTAGTGATATCAGTTTGAGATTCAATGGTTGGCTAGAAATTGTGGATTGGTTTCGTTATGAGGTATTGCTATATTTACATGATTTCTCTGAGGCCTTGTCAGCGATGTGGTATTACTAATTGGATACTGGATTCAACATTTTAGGATTATTTGCATTGCATTGCATGACATTGTGTTTGCTTGAGGACAAGCAACGTTTAAGTTTGGGGGATTTTGATGAGTAGGTTTTTAAACCACGAATGATGTTTAGTTGGGCTATTTTTGTGTTGTTTTTATGCATTTTTATGTTACTGTTGCTGGGTTTTTCGTTTAATGTAGGAAAAGCAGAGGTGTATTGCGTTTTGAAAGCATAAGAGATTGTGCGAGGAAGTTGCTGATGGCACAGCGCTGGCAGCGCCGGGCGAAAGATGACTGCGTTGGAATGAGCAACATACTGCCAATTGAGAGCTGACTGCGCTAGGCTGGCGCTGGCAGCGCCGGGCTGATTATACATACTGATGAGCAAGCACTGACTGCGCTGCGGCAAGAGAAGACGGGCGCTGACTGCGCTGGGGCGGTAGAATGATTTGTCCAAGAGGAGTTAGATGGAAGTAGTTGGGGAGAATTAGGATTGTTTTGAGTTGTTTTGGATAGGAGGTGGAGGCAAGCTAGGAGAGTATCTAGACAAAAGATGGTCTACAAGTAGAAGGAGGAGGGAGAGAAAAGAAAAGACAGACAACTTGGAAAAAAGAACGAGATCAGAGAATTCATGCTTGGAGGTCTAGAGAAGAAGGAATCACTTCACGAAAATTGCAGGAATCAAATTAAGAGAAGGGTGGTGTTCTATTATTCTTATTTAATTTTTATTATCTACAATTGGGATGATGTCTCCTTTTATTTATTCAGTGATTAATTTATTTATTATGAATTAATTATCTTTTTAGGCGAGTGATGGATCTTTAAGTGGAACAATGGGTTATTTGCTTTAATTCTCAGTTTAATAATATGTTCAACAGTTTATCTATATTGATTTGAGCTTGAATTTGTGAATTGCTTGATCAACAATTCTTTGTGGATTTGAATGGACTAGAGAGAAGATGTTTAAATTTAGACTTAATTGATATAGCATGTGTTCATGAATTTTGTGAATAGCAGAATTGTGATGATTGTTAAGGTAGAGATACATTTAACATCGCATGTTATCGTTAGAGGACTTAATCTTAAACTTCTTTTGATTTAATTTGCATAGAGATATTGTGAGTTAATTGATTGGAGTGTTTAGCTTAATTCTGTCTTAATTGTGGATTTGAGTTAATTTGGTATTAATGCACTGAGAGGTGGTTAATGCTACAATCGTGTTCTCGATTAATAAATTGGAATATTGAATTGAACTGGGATAAAAGTGAATTAATCTGAGTGAAGCGTAGAGTGAAATCATGAGCCTAATTCTCCAAGTACTGTTTGAAAATTGAGTTTTATCTGTGTGAGTTATTAGTGATAGTTAGAGTATTAGTTGTTAAGATCTTTTACTCTTTTATTCGTGATAGTTTAATAAAATTCGAATTAGTTAAAAATTGATAGTTGTGAGCTTAAGTTCTTGCTATTTGTCTTTGTGGGAACAATACTCAACTTATCACTTTATTACTTGTTAACCACGTATACTTGCGTGCTGTGCGTATATAGATTTTACCCAACAACGCTCTTCTAGGAACTACTGATTTTGACTTATCTGGGACAGCCTTTGGAGTCACCATCCCCGCTGAACTTGGTTTCGCTATAGTACAATCTCGAGCGATATGTCCTTCCTTTCCACAATTATAACATACCTTGGATTGTTATGGACAGTTTGGGTTGATATGTCCCTCTTTTCCGCATTTGTAACATCTAACTGGCGGTCGATCTCCTCCCCTTGAATTTGTTGTTGGTGTTGGTGCTGCTGCTGATGTCTTCTCATCATTGTTGAATCTCCTATTTCAAAAATTTCCACTTGACTCACCTCTCCTATTATCATGGCCACGATTACCACCCGAGTGGTTACCGCCTTTGTCCGTATTTTTCCCTCCCTATTGGTTATCATCACTCTGATGACTGTTGTCACCGGTCCCTCGGTTGAGTATATGTAAAGTCCCCGAACCCGGATACTTGAAACCCGAATTCGGTACTTCACGATACCATTTCTATGAGCAGAATAATACAATTAATAATAACAATAATATAAATTTTAAACTTAACTTACAGTTATCAGAGTCTAATCCCAAGTACGCAACCTTTATTACATTCTTTACATGATATAAAATACATATCATTAACTTAGTACAGTCTAACTATTACAAAAGATATAAATACACAAATCCTATTTGCTTTCCTTTTCACTTGTTTTGGCATGAGCTTTCCGGTTCTTCACACTTAGCTGAAAACATTTAAATAAAGCAAAGATGAGCATTTGAGTGCCCAGCAAGTATTATATATATATATATAAACTGAAAGAATTTAAATGTTTTCTTTATATTATTCTTCTACAACCAGTCAATAGTTGTGAAGTAATATGTACCAATAATAATATCAAATCAACCCTCGTTCAAATTTTTGAAATTATGTATTGACTATACATGGGGTTTCTGTGACATACTATGAACATTATTTTTCATTTTCGAAAAGGTTAAATAGAAATTCATCTGTAAACCGGCATTGCTTACGGGCCTGAGGGTGTACAGTCCATGGGCCCTGTATTGATCAATACTACATTGCTAGAACGATATTATCGTTCATTCTTTGTCCGCCGTAGCGCATAAAAATTTTCCCATTATCGGGATGTTCATACCTGTCGGGTTTTTATAACAAAGGTCTTATATAATTCAACATATATGTATATCAAAGGTGTATCAACATGTGATTAAAAATAATTATTATCTAAGTGGGGATACTTGTATAATCATTTATAGAAATTAACGAACAGAATATATATATCTGAATTATCATATACTAACATGTTGATAATCAATAGGCGTATATAATATAGGCTTAACAATCTGTACAGTAATAATATAACTTTGAAACATTCTTACACTTGTCCAATGCATAAAGAAAATACAAAGGTAGGATACTTGCCTGATGCGCTGCTTACAATTACGCAACTTAGATCTATCTGTTATACCGAAACCTATCATTAATAAGATCATTCTATCGATTAGAATCACATATCATAACACATAGTACTGCTTATTGCAGTCAGCACATAACATAATCACATTGTCATACATGTTCAACAATCATGTTATCACAAACAAACAAACATTCATTCCTAATCACATTGTCACATAACCTTAACAACCATTGAATCACAAATAAAATAATTAACTAACTAAATTTTTAAGTCTAGATCAATTTCTGAACCATATCGGTCTACCGACATCTTTATTGGGTAATTATCGAGTCTAAGACTCTAAACAGTTGTTCAATATCCACTTAGACTAATTAAATAACAGTCATATCATTTTTCATGACCTTATAATAATTATAAAATAATTATTACCATTTACCATAATTTTTGAAATATCAGAATCATTAATAAATGATTTAAATATCAAACAATTATATTATCATTAACATTTAATCAATATTAAACTATTAATGAAACCATTGCCAAAATATTAAATTTATTTATAATAAACCAAAATATTTTTAAAGTACTTATATTACCCTTAAATGATTTTTAAAACATTTAAAATCATTCTAAAATAATTACCATTAATATTTAAATATTAATGAACTATTTAGCCAAATATTAAAAGTCATTAATTATAACTTAAAATATTTTTAATTCATTTATATCCTTTTTAAATGATTTTTAAATAAATAAAACCATTTTTAAACTATTTATTTAATATAGCGACAGAACCGTCGCTATACGTGTTCTTGAGCCTACAAGAACATTCATAGCAGTTTACCAGGTACCGAGTTTGACCAAGATTTCCGGTCAGATCCTGATGTTAATGGGCATGTTATTAGTCAGATATTGTAGTACTAATGCACGAATACAAGATCCAACAACAAACAAGTTCTTACAACATATAATCAACGAGATCTGAAGCCTTGAACAAGCTGTCAGAGCTGTTCTTCATTTTCTGGGTTACCCAGAAATGAAGAACAGTTCGACTGGCCAGTTTTGGGCTTCCACAACTTGTGATCTAAGTGATACTTTTATGATCTAAAAGTTCCACCTTGTAGACAACATGTGATACTACAATTCCATTACAAAACATCAACATATCAACAATAAATAATGCATATTCGATCCGGTCAAAGTCTGTCAGAGATCTTGTTCATCAGTTTTCTGGGTTACCCAGAAAACTGAGTTCGTGATTGTCTGACCTCCTTTGACCAACTTCCAAAACCAGTACAAGAATTATTTATAGGTTCTAAAAGCACATATCATGAGTTGAACTAACATACTATAATTTAGATTCAACACAAACAACAAAACATAAATACACTGAACGATCTAGCCGGATAAAAATCTTGTCAGACCGGTTCTTGGCTGTTTCTGGGTTACCCAGAAACGCCCGGTCAACTACTTTTGACCGTAAATAACTTCTATTTTAGACATCAAATGACCTTGAGGCCACTTTCAGATTACAGACCACAATACAGGCTACACGTAACAACTTAAAAACAACATAAATCATAAACCATCAAGGATCTGAGGCCACTGACATTCGTTGTCAGACCACAAAACCTAATTTTTCCAGATTTGTAAAATCATCAAATCCGAGCCTCTAGATGTTATGGATCTAACATCTAGATACCCAGATCATCTATTGACACCATAATCAACATGTTTAACACATCAAACATAAAATCTAACAACAGAAAATTGGACAGATTTTTGGGCTAGGGTTTATACCTTTTCGATCCAATTCTTTATTCTGACTTCTTGATCTGTTTTTTGTAAACGTGGGGCTTTGATTTAGGACTGAAATGCTTGGACAATTTCGGAGGTTTGAGAGAGAATGAGAGTTGGTTAAGTGTTGTGAAATTTTAGTGAACAAAAATGAAATTTTCTCTCTCTAATCTCTTATATAGACATGCTAGATGCAATGAATGAGGATGCTAGGTGACTGAAATGTGCTGGCTTTGGTCACATGGAGTGGTTAAAGTTGTTCAATAACTTAGCCTATTGTCAAACCCTACATTTTAGCCTCAATTATGTAAGAGGGGCATTTTTGTCATTTGGTTTTTCATTTTAATGGTAAAATTATAATCTTGGCAAACCCTTAGGGTTTAGGGTTTGGGTTAGGGTTTAGGGTTTGGACCATATTAGGGTTTAAAAAATAATTTTTATAATTTCCAATTTAGGGTTTAAAATAAATAAATAATAAAATAATAAAATTTTAGTTTCTAAAATACCAAATTAGGGTTTCTTAGTTAATTAAGTTTTTAATTAATTAACACCTTACTAATTAGGTTTAAGATACCCTAATTAGTATTAAGCTTTCCAAATTAACAATTAGGGTTACAATATAAATAATTTAGGGTTTATAAAATAAATATTAGGGTTTGTAGAAATTATTATTTCTAAATATTAATTAATTAGGGTTTACCTAATCAATATAGAATTATATAATATATAACATGCATGCACCATATAACACAGTTATAGAACAGTGTCGAACTCATCCTGAGTTTTAAATTAGGATTTTTTTTCATTTAGCAATTAGCTAATTATTATTTAGGGTTTCTAATTTATGAAATTAGAGTTTTAATTCTATATTACCAGTCGTTAATCACATTATTGTGATTACACATTCTCAAAGTCGTGAATGACTTTCGCTTTAGAGTTTCAATTCAATTAGGGTTCCAAAATTATAATTAAGGATTATAATATAGAAAAATAATAATAATAATAAGGGTTTTGAATAATTACGATTCTCCCTAATTAGGGTTAATATATAAACATCGATCATAAATCACATTAACATGATTACATAACAGTCTTAAGTCGGCAGTCGGCTTTAACTTAGGGTTTAACAGCTTAAACTAGGGTTTTGGCATTTTACTCCATAATTGACCAACCATTGTCAGTCCACAAACATACAGTACATATTTATAGCACTGAAAAATCAAAATATTATAATATTATAATATTATTATCATTCCTTAATTCAGACCCATAATTAGGGTTTGATAGAAATATATTAAAATTGTTCCACACATTAACATTACATACATAACCACACATATATATAACACTGATAAATAATAATAATAATATTATTATTTTCATTCTTTGATCAAAACCCAAGAATTGGGGTTTCGATTCCATATCTGATTTATCTGCCATAATTAACCTTATAATTAAGTAGAAATAATTTACTTAATATCTTGAACAAAATTCATATAATAGAATAAGTATTATAAAAATTCTATATTCATATCATATATAATATAATTATCATATTTTCATGGAAAATACACATTAAAAACATTTTTACTATAAAACTAATTATTATTAGAATATAATTTATAATGAGCAATAATTCTAAAATAAAATTATTCATAACCATTCATGTAATAAATATATTTTATATTCATCACATAGATACATACATAATTTCTTTCAAGCATTCTTACCTTTAAAATAGATAATTATTCTAAAATCATTTCCTATATTATTTAAATAATATAAGATTATATTTTCTAAAAAAATAATTAATAAAACATTTCCAATAAGGAATTAATTAGTATAAAAATATAATTGATAATAGTCAATAATTCTAAAATAAATTTATTTGCAATACTTAATGTAATAAATACATTTTATTTATCACACATATAATTATAATTACACATTACCTTGACACATATCATTCATATTTATTTTAATAAATAAATAAAAAATTTATACGCAAAATTTATGATTTATTTATATAGAAAATATCGGGTTGTCACATTCAGCCTCCCTTATAAAGATTCCGTCCCCGGAATCACCACTTTAAAACCTATACATACCAGGGTACATAGTATACACAATCATTCCAAGTAGATCTCGATCATGGTTGATCGATCCGATCTTTAACTATTCAGCAAAAAGCTTATCTATCCCCTTAAACAGAAATTTGATTTCTAAAAGAACTCAAATTCCTCCTTCAAAATAATTTATAAAAATAATTTACTATATATAAGAAAATAATAAGAAGATAAAAATTGGTTAGATTAATACCTGGAGTTGCATCCCCGGCTGCTACCGAATCCCGAACAGTCCTGCTGAAGACGCGTGCGATTGATTTCGTTGGTTTGTTTGTTGAAGTTAATCCTGTTGTCGCCAATGTCCTGCTGCCTTGTTCCGTATTCGCATTCCTTGTTTCCATTTCCTTTCTTGGTCAGCCTTTCACCTTATGCTTTATTGATTCGCACACAACACATTCATTATACATTCTTGGATTGGGACATTTTGGAAAGATATATATCCCTTCTGTCCTTACTTTCCACACACAAACTTTTCTTTTAATCACATTCCTGGCTTATTTTTGGTATTATCGAAATTATCTTCTTTTATCATATAGGTGACAAAAGTTTTCTTTTGCCCCGCCGTTATCCTAGCTATTACTAACGTTGTTACAAGGTCATTTGATCTTCTAAATCCTGGCGGTCCGGTTGTCTTGAAGTATTTGAACTTTGTCGATCGATTGTCTGGCTAATCCTTCACGACTGGTATTCCATTCTGCATAGCTTGATCGTCCGCATTCGCAAAATTTTGTGTCGGGTCTGGTTATCCTCCAGCTTTGTTCACAGGTCCTTCTATCCTTTGATTTCGTTTTCGTTTTGACGGCATTTTCATAAATTATTCTTACATTCTAAGCCTTATCGTAAACGCTTAACATATAACGCAAAACTTTCTATTCAAATAATCATGTACTCAAAATATTATATTTTGAAAACTCGGTCTACTGTAGTGACCAGATAAATATTTACTATCTTTGTACCAACTTATCCCATTAATCCAATATAGATCCATATTCAAAATACTGGACATACCTTAGCACATATTGCTTTAACATTCGCTATCCCTTTGTGACTTGAAAGTCGGGAATCGCTGCCATAACTTATACAAAATATTACATTACACCAACATACCTATCATATATACCACCTAAAATCATACATATCCAACTAATACTAATACTACCTATTCCTTACACATTCACTAACGATCAATTGCTTAATAACTTATCTATTTCCATTATCCACAATATCCATTTACACAAAACTATACCTAATTTGGTACAACTTTCAACACCTTATGAGTTTAAGAACTCATCACAAACATACGAGTTTAAGAACTCGACATTGACCACTTATAATCCTTTAGCTATACTTTACCTATCAGTTATACTTAACGTTTCTTGATCCCGTACTAAACTTTCCAAAATAACCACCACTTTGAGGTAGCTTTCAATGTGAGCCTCTATTGCAGCCATTAGCTTTGATATTGGCTCAGTCATGGAAGTTGACTTATTCTTTAAGACTTAAGAGTATCCTAATTATGTTCCTTTCTAACACCTACACACAAAAATTATCTTGACAAACAAATAATAAATACACACAGCACATAATTGTTTTATAAGTTATCTTTTATTTTGTTTGACGATGAATTTATTCAATTCATCTATCTTTAAACTCTATATGATTTATTTGTATTTTCAACGTTTCCCTCTGTCCTAAGGTTATAGCCTAAGGTCTAACCCACTTAAAGAGTCTAACCTTATAGCTCTGATACTAACCTGTAAAGTCCCCGAACCCGGATACTTGAAACCCGAATTCGGTACTTCACGATACCATTTCTATGAGCGGAATAATACAATTAATAATAACAATAATATAAATTTTAAACTTAACTTACAGTTATCAGAGTCTAATCCCAAGTACGCAACCTTTATTACATTCTTTACATGATATAAAATACATATCATTAACTTAGTACAGTCTAACTATTACAAAAGATACAAATACACAAATCCTATTTGCTTTCCTTTTCACTTGTTTTGGCACGAGCTTTACAGTTCTTCACACTTAGCTAAAAACATTTAAATAAAGCAAGGATGAGCATTTGAGTGCCCATCAAGTATTATATATATATATATATATATATATATATATATATAAACTGAAAGAATTTAAATGTTTTCTTTATAATATTCTTCTACAACCAGTCAATAGTTGTGAAGTAATATGTACCAATAATAATAACATAACAACCCTCGTTCAAATTTTTGAAATTATGTATTGACTATACATGGGGTTTCTGTGACATACTATGAACATTGTTTTTTATTTTCAAAAAGGTTAAACAGAAATTCATTTGTAAACCGGCATTGCTTACGGGCCTGAGGGTGTACAGTTCATTGGCCCTGTATTGATCAATACTACATTGTTAGAACGATATTATCGTTCATCCTTTGTCCGCCGTAGCGCATAAAAATTTTCCCATTATCGGGATGTTCATACCTGTCGGGTTTTTATAACAAAGGTCTTATATAATTCAACATATATGTATATCAAAGGTGTATCAACATGTGATTAAAAACAATGATTATCCAAGTGGGGACACTTGTATAATCATTTATAGAAATTAACGAACAGAATATATATATCTGAATTATCATATACTAACATGTTGATAATCAATAGGCGTATATAATATAGGCTTAACAATCTGTACAGTAATAATATAACTTTGAAACATTCTTACACTTGTCCAATGCATAAAGAAAATGCAAAGGTATGATACTTGCCTGATGCGCTGCTTATAATTACGCAACTTAGATCTATCTGTTATACCGAAACCTATCATTAATAAGATCATTCTATCGATTAGAATCACATATCATAACACATAGTACTGCTTATTGCAGTCAGCACATAACATAATCACATTGTCATACATGTTCAACAATCATGTTATCACAAACAAACAAACATTCATTCCTAATCACATTGTCACATAACCTTAACAACCATTGAATCACAAATAAAATAATTAACTAACTAAATTTCTAAGTCTAGATCAATTTCTGAACCATATCGGTCTACCGACATCTTTATCGGGTAATTATCGAGTCTAAGACTCTAAACAGTTGTTCAATATCCACTTAGACTAATTAAATAACAGTCATATCATTTTTCATGACCTTATAATAATTATAAAATAATTATTACCATTTACCATAATTTTTGAAATATCAGAATCATTATTAAATGATTTAAATATAAAACAATTATATTATCATTAACATTTAATCAATATTAAACTATTAATGAAACCATTGCCAAAATATTAAAGTTATTTATAATAACCCAAAATATTTTTAAAGTACTTATATTACCCTTAAATGATTTTTAAAACATTTAAAATCATTCTTAAATAATTACCATTAATATTTAAATATTAATGAACTATTTAACCAAATATTAAAACTCATTAATTATAACTTAAAATATTTTTAATTCATTTATATCCTTTTTAAATGATTTTTAAATAAATAAAACCATTTTTAAACTATTTATTTAATATAATTATTAAATAAACTTAATATCATTGATCATTAAATAAATATCATTAATATTAAATTATTAATGAAATTATTCTTTAAATATTAAAAGTTATATTTTATAACTTAAAATATCTTTAAACACTTTATTTTCATTTAAAATGATTATTATAATATTAAAATCATTTTTTAAACTAAATTATTTAATATAATTATTAAATAACTTTAATATCATTAATAATAATTAATTAATAAAATTTACCTTTAAATATTAAAAGTTATATTTTATAACTTAAAATATTCTTAAATACATTATTATTATTTAAAATGATTTTAAAAAATAATAAAATATTTAATTCATTTAATAAATAATTTAATTATCATTAATATTAATTTATTAATGAAAATTATCACATAATATTAAAAGTTATCAAAAATAACTAAAATTATTTTCTTATACCTTAATATAATTTTAAATGATTTTTGAAATATTAAAATCATTTATTTAATACTATAATTAAATAAATTAAATACTTTTAATATTCCAAAAATATTAAATATTTATGAAATATATTTAAAATAATTAAAAACTAATTTTCAGAATTTAAAATAATTTTTAATAATTTATTTTATATTTTTAAAAATTAAAAACTATTTTTTTCTATTTATTAATTAATTTCTGGAAATAAATAATAAAAACCATCGCTGAAGGCCCCTATAGCGACAGAACCGTCGCTATAGGTGTTCTTGAGCCTTCAAGGATATTCATAGCAGTTTACCAGGTACCGAGTTTGACCAAGATTTGCGGTCAGATCCTGATGTTAATGGGCATGTTATTAGTCAGATATTGTAGTACTAATGCACGACTACAAGATCCAACAACAAACAAGTTCTTACAACATATAATCAACGAGATTTGAAGCCTTGAACAAGCTGTCAGAGCTATTCTTCATTTTCTGGGTTACCTAGAAATGAAGAACAGTTCGACTGGCCAGTTTTGGGCTTCCACAACTTGTGATCTAGGTGATAGTCTTATGATCTAAAAGTTCCAGCTTGTAGACAACATGTGATATTACAATTCCATTACAAAACATCAACATATCAACAATAAATAAAGCATATTCGATCCGGTCAAAGTCTGTCAGAGATCTTGTTCATCAGTTTTCTGGGTTACCCAGAAAACTGAGTTCATGATCGTCTGACCTCCTTTGACCAACTTCCAAAACCAGTACAAGAATTATTTATAGGTTCTAAAAGCACATATCATGAGTTGAACTAACATACTATAATTTAGATTCAACACAAACAACAAAACATAAATACACTGAACGATCTAGCCAGATAAAAATCTTGTCAGACCGGTTCTTGGCTGTTTCTGGGTTACCCAGAAACGCCCGGTCAACTACTTTTGACCGTAAATAACTTCTATTTTAGACATCAAATGACCTTGAGGCCACTTTAAGATTACAGACCACAATACAGGCTACACGTAACAACTTAAAACAACATAAATCATAAATCATCAAGGATCTGAGGCCACTGACATTCGTTGTCAGACCACAAAACCTAATTTTTCTAGATTTGCAAAATCATCAAATCCGAGCCTCTAGATGTTATGGATCTAACATCTAGCAACCCAGATCATCTATTGACACCATAATCAACATGTTTAACACATCAAACATAAAATCTAACAACAGAAAATTGGACAGATTTTTGGGCTAGGGTTTATACCTTTTCGATCCAATTCTTTATTCTGACTTCTTGATCTGTTTTTGGTAAACGTGGGGCTTTGATTTAGGACTGAAATGCTTGGAAATTTCGGAGGTTTGAGAGAGAATGAGAGTTGGTTAAGTGTTGTGAAATTTTAGTGAACAAAAATGAAATTTTCTCTCTCTAATCTCTTATATAGACATGCTAGATGCAATGAATGAGGATGCTAGGTGGCTGAAATGTGCTGGCTTTGGTCACATGGAGTGGTTAAAGTTGTTCAACAACTTAGCCTATTGTCAAACCCTACATTTTAGCCTCAATTATGTAAGAGGGGCATTTTTGTCATTTGGTTTTTCATTTTAATGGTAAAATTATAATCTTGGCAAACCCTTAGGGTTTAGGGTTTGGGTTAGGGTTTAGGATTTAGACCATATTAGGGTTTAAAAAATAATTTTTATAATTTCCAATTTAGGGTTTAAAATAAATAAATAATAAAATAATAAAATTTTAGTTTCTAAAATACCAAATTAGGGTTTCTTAGTTAATTAAGCTTTTAATTAATTATCACCTTACTAATTAGGTTAAGATACCCTAATTAGTATTAAGCTTTCCAAATTAACAATTAGGGTTACAATATAAATAATTTAAGGTTTATAAAATAAATATTAGTGTTTCTAGAAATTATTATTTCTAAATATTAATTAGGGTTTACCTAATCAATATAGAATTATATAATATATAACATGCATGCACCATATAACACAGTTATAGAACAGTGTCGAACTCATCCTGAGTTTTAAATTAGGATTTTTTTTTCATTTAGCAATTAGCTAATTATTATTTAGGGTTTCTAATTTAAGAAATTAGGGTTTTAATTCTATATTACCAGTCGTTAATCACATTATTGTGATTACACATTCTCAAAGTCGTGAATGACTTTCGCTTTAGAGTTTCAATTCAATTAGGGTTCCAAAATTATAATTAAGGATTATAATATAGAATAATAATAATAATAATAATAATAATAATAATAATAATAAGGGTTTTGAATAATTATGATTCTCCCTAATTAGGGTTAATATATAAACACCGATCATAAATCACATTAACATGATTACATAACAGTCTTAAGTCGGCAGTCTGCTTTAACTTAGGGTTTAACAGCTTAAACTAGGGTTTTGGCATTTTACACCATAATTGACCAATCATTGTCAGTCCACAAACATACAGTACATATTTATAGCACTGAAAAATCAAAATATTATAATATTATAATATTATTATCATTCCTTAATTCAGACCCATAATTAGGGTTTGATAGAAATATATTAAAACTGTTCCACACATTAACATTACATACATAACCACACATATATATAACACTGATAAATAATAATATAATATTATTATTTTCATTCCTTGATCAAAAACCCAGAATTAGGGTTTCGATTCCATATCTGATTTATCTGCCATAATTAACCTTATAATTAAGTAGAAATAATTTACTTAATATCTTGAACAAAATTCATATAATAGAATAAGTATTATAAAAATTCTATATTCATATCATATATAATATAATTATCATATTTTCATGGAAAATACACATTAAAAACATTTTTACTATAAAACTAATTATTATTAGAATATAATTTATAATGAGCAATAATTCTAAAATAAAATTATTCATAACCATTCATGTAATAAATATATTTTATATTCATCACATAAATACATACATAATTCCTTTCACGCATTCTTACCTTTAAAATAGATAATTATTCTAAAATCATTTCCTATATTATTTAAATAATATAAGATTATATTTTCTAAAAAAATAATTAATAAAACATTTCCAATAAGGAATTAATTAGTATAAAAATATAATTGATAATAGTCAATAATTCTAAAATAAATTTATTTGCAATACTTAATGTAATAAATACATTTTATTTATCACACATATAATTATAATTACACATTACCTTGACACATATCATTCATATTTATTTTAATAAATTAAAAAAAAATTTATACGCAATGCTTTTAGAATAATGATGATGATCATTCTAATGAGATCTAAATTCTTAGAAAGCTTAAAACTAAAATAGTTCCCAATCGTTGGATTACTAAATTGGGGATTAGTGAATTCGGATAGATTAGTACATACGTTGCTTGCTCATTGGATGAGGATGATTGATCTCATGATCATTTGTGTGGAGACACTAAAGCAAGTATGTAGGTGCTTATTAGAGAATAAGTTCACTGAACGTGACTCGCTAAGGAATACCTAATGGAGTTTTACTTGCATGTCAATAGGAATTCCTGTAGTGATAGTAGTACAAGTGATCCTTGGACTTGAGATCATCATAGTATCTTGTGTATGATGAGTTATACTTTGACATATTCCTTAAGACCCTTAGGGTATATCAAAGGGTATGCTTGGGTATAATAAGTTGTACATGGAGATAATGTATGATCAATAAAGAATCTACCACTTCTAGTGAAAGAAGAGAAATGTCCTATGTGATTCGATAAATGACAACTCAGTAGTCCTTGGCCAAGGCAGAATGAAATTAGAAAGGAGTTTCTAATTTGCATTATTTGGGGTTGTGCATTTAAGAGTCGAAATACAAATAATTAAATAAAATAAGACTTGACAGTAATTCCATGTCTTATATTTAATTGGGACATTGTATGGTGGAAGGATTGAATTGTACGGTAACTATTTACTCAAAGGTTCTTTTATGATTAATGGTGGAAAGTCGTTGATCGCTAGGGAGGCTTATCCCTATTGTAGAATAAATATTATTTATTTAAATAAATTATTAGTTTAATTTATTTATTTAAATAAGATTAGAATTGTTCTAATTGATTTATTCACAACCGGTTTAATATGGAGAACCTAAAGGGTCACACCATAAAAGGAAGAATAATTATTTAAGAAGTTAATGGCATAATCGTAATAATAAGTTAAGTATATTTAATTTAATCTATGGTGATAGAATAAATTAAATAGCTTAATATTTAATATTTAATATTTTGGAAATATTAAATATAAATTAATAAGAGGAGTCTTATTATTAGTATTATTACTATTATTATTATTCCTAAAGGAGTTTGGAAATTAATTAATAAAAGTACTCTCAAATATCCTAATAGGATTAGGAGGCAAATTAATTAAAAGAGTTTAATTAATTATCCCTAATAAGATTAGGGAGCTTAATTAATTAAAAGGTTAATTAATTGTTCCTAATAAGATTAGGAGCCTAATTAATTAAAAGAGTTTAATTAATTAAAATAAAACTCAATTCCTTAATTGTTAAGGATGGGTTGCCCACATCTATAAATAAGAGGAGTCTTATTATGGGTGGGAAGGAGGTTGACGTATTATTAGAATACGTTATTCCAATTGTTGGAGAGTACGCCCCTTTTTTTTATAGAGATAGAAAACTAGGGTTTGAGCCAAATACTCATCTTCTTAATTTCTTCTTCTTCCTTGGTGGATCACCTCTAGAGGCCAAACACTTGGGTGACTAACGTTGATCAAAGGAAGAAACCCAACCCGATGGATTCAAGTTGAACGCGAAAAGGATTGGAGGTGAACTTGTACTTGAGGAAGCTAGGATCTTCAAGGGTATGGTTCTTGTTCTTTCTTTTTCGTCTAATTAATAATTATGCATAAAGGGTGATCCGGGTTTATGGTTTGAAAAATTTTAAAACTCTAATTTTACACGCTTCCGCATATTTTTGCAATTTGATTGCGTTAATGAATATTACAAACCTAACAGTGGCATCAGAGTCAAACCTTTATGCAAATTATTAATTGTTTTATTTAATATGTATATTGATATGTGTTCAGAACAATTTAATTGGGCATAATTTTATTGTATAAAATTAAAAAATAATTATAAATCTCGCGAAATCACAGTACAACGTTTTTTCAAAACAAGCCTACTGATTTGCGTGGCCTGATGATTCGCGCGGTGGGTGTATTGCCTGTTGCTTTGAGTTAATCACGTGGACAAGTATTCATGTTTCATTTTAACTTCCCACGAATTGATAAATTGATTAAATGCTTCATATAATGCCTTGATTCACGTGATTCATATAATGCTCCAAGAAAGCTTATTTTGAAAAAGTTACAGGATTTCTAGGAAAGCTCCAGGAAAGCTTTTAATATATATATATATATATATATATATATATATATATATATATATATATATATATATATATATATATATATATATACGGTTATTATATATAAATAATAGTTATATATATATTATTCTTAATAATTTTATTATTAAAATAAAAGTTTATTTTAATTTTAAAATTAGAATTTCATGCTAACTAATTAGAGTTGGAATTGGATTTCATGATAACTAATTGGAGTTGAAATTGGATTTCATGTTTCCTAAAATAAAGGAGTTTATTTGTGAATAAGAAAGTGAATCCTTATTTGTGAATAGGAAAGTGAATCCATCTTTCCTTAAATAAAGGAGTTTATTTAGATATGAAATAAGATTTCATATTATTCAAAATAAAAGAGTTTATTTGTGAATAGGAAAGAGAATCCGTATTTCCTTAAATAAAGGAGTTTATTTAGATATGAAATAAGATTTCATATTATTCAAAATAAAGGAGTTTATTTGTGAATAGGAAAGAAAATCCGTATTTCCTTAAATAAAGAAGTTTTTTTTACATGGAATTGAATTCCATAATTAATTAAAATAAAGGAGTTTATTTTGATTAAAGTTTTTGATTAAAATAAAATAGTTTATTTTATTCAAAATTGGATAAATTAAAATAAAATAGTTTTATTTTGATTTAAATTTGGATTAAAATAAAGGAGTTTATTTTGATTCAAAAATAGATTTTATAATAACTAAATTTGCCCATTAAATGATATCAATATATATATATTAAATGTTTATTATTCATGAAATGAATGTTATTTATTGATGCATATGGTGATGTGTATGATAATAAATGGGATTGATTATGGACTATTGACCAATGCGATTGGATTTTATTTTAGTTGGATGCATGAATGTATGGGTTTTATTAAATGGGGTCTGTGTACCTCGTCTTCTCTAATTTTTCTTAATGTAAATTCTATCTCCCTCCTATGTACTTCCCCTTGACTGCTGATCAAGGTTTCTATTTATTTTAAAATAGTTTTGTAATAGGAATATTTAGAATTAATTTTGAAGAATTGGAGATCAAGGAGCAAGGAGCGCTTGAAGACCCGTTTGTAATGGAGCCCGGGTTTAAATGTAATAGTTATATTTAAATATTAATTCTTGCACCCCTAGGGTTTGACCTTTTGGTTCACTTGGTGGCTCTAGTGAACCAAACTAGAATAAAAGTCCATAATCAATCCAGGTAGAATATAGTATTCTATATGTGCATGTTTATACTATATATATTATATATATTATGCAAACATGCTTCGCATGTTCATTAATATGACGCGTATTTTATATATATATGTGCATGCGCGCTAAACAAGATGAGACATTTTAATAACAAACCCCTCAAATATTTTATATTAAGTTGTAACGTTCAAAGATATTTGGAATATCGAACGTCGCCTTCTAGCATGATAGAAACAATAGAGTATTGAATATTTAATATGAGTTTGTTGTGCACACACAAGGCGGGTATTAAATATTTAAGATGTTGTTTTTATTACATATGATGTTTATAAGGAATTAAACATTACTGCTTTGTTGTGCACACACAAGGGCTGTAGTTTTCTCTTCACTTATATGGAAATGTTGGGTCTGACTTAACTTAAATCATTTTAGTTCGGATGTGCACACACTTGACCATTATGATTTAAGAGACAAAATACAAGGAGTTACATAGTTGATGTAATTGACAAGAGTTGTCTACCTATTTATTTATATATAGTTTGTTGTGCACACACAAGGCTATATACATTTGAAATGAGATCCTTATTCTCACTAGCATATCTTTAATTAGATATTGTCGAACTATATATATTGAGGGTAATATAGTTTGAAGAAAATAGTGGGAGATACCAATTTAAAACAAGACCTAATTTATTTTGGTAATTAATAAAAGAATGTATGTTAAAATGTTGTTAATTACAAATTCATTTACAGATTTTTACAATGTCTAAATTACTATCACTGCATAGCATATTAGATGCTTATTTAACCGGACCAAATTAAATGGATTGGTTAAGATAATTGAGAATAGTTCTCACGGCTGAAAATCTATCTTATGTCCTTAATACGCCTATCCCTGCAAAGGTTGCAGACAATGCCTCTGAGGAAGAGATTGCTACTTTTAGAAAGTGGCAAGATGATGCACAGTTGGCTCAATGCATCATGCCGTATCCATGAGTAACTTGCTTCAGCGTCAGTATGAAACTATGGATGCTCTTACTATATTCCTTCACATCAAGTAGTTGATGGTGAGGAAAGTAGGACTGATAGATATCAGATATCTAAGGAGCTCTTCCGATCTAGAATGACCGATGACACTACGGTACAGATAAAAGTCCTTAACATAATCAATTTGATTGAACAATTAGGACAACGGGTTTTATCATGGATGGAGAGTTGAGCCAAGATTTGATCTTGCACTCACTTCCGGACTCCTTTCACAATTGTTGTGAATTTTTCATATGAACGAGCTAGATATCAGCCTCGCTGATTTGCTTAACATGTTGAAAAATGTTGAGAGTCACTTTCCAACCAAGAAATACCATGTCTTACTGGTAGGGGCCAAAGGATCTTCTGAAAAGAAGAACGATTCTAAGAAGGTAAATATAAAGGCAAAAATAAAGGATAATACGAACAAAATTGATACGGATAGCAAAGGAGTTTGCTTCCACTATAATAAGCCTGGACACTGGAAAGAAATTACGAGAAGCATCTTGCAGAGGCTAACCAAAAGAAGCTTAATGAAGTTTCGGTTACAAATATAATTTTGTTCATGATTTAAAATAAATTTTTCTCTAAGTCAAGCTTCCACTTGGGTATTGGATACCGACTTTGGTTATCATAAATATAGATTTATGAAGGGACCAAGTAGAAGTAGAAAGCTAAAAAAATATAAGTAAACCTATGTGTGGGAAATGAAGCAAAGGTTGCTGCATTAGCCATAGGAACTTATAGTTTAGCAATGCCTACGGGCAAGTCTATTAAGTCAATAAGTTGTTATTGTATTCCAGTTCTCGTTGGAAACATTATTTCCATTTTATTGTTGGACAATGAAATCTTAGGTATTATATTTAAGAACAATTGTTGTTCTATTTATAATAATAATGTTTTGTATAGAACTGGAATATTACTTAATAGATTTTGTATACTTGACTTACGTGAAAAATTATTTTATAAATTGAACAAATTAGTATAAGAAAAGGAGATGATCATTCAAAGAGTTGAATGTTTGTATTTGATGAAATACAAGTGTGAATTATTTGAAAGGTTCAAAGAATTCAGAAGTGAAACAAATTGACAAAGTATTAAGATTCTTTGATTAGATCAAGGAATAAATACTTGTGCAATAAGTTTCTAGATCATCTCAAATGGTTTTCTCATAATGGACACATCCTGATACGCAATAATTGATTGATGTATCTGAATGGAAAAATCGTACCTTGTTGGACATGGTGCGGTCCATAATGATTTTACTGACATTCTAGTATCCTTCTAGGATCATGTCCTAGAAATGTCCTAGAAATGGCTGCATATCTACGGAAAGGTAACCTCAAAATCCGGCCCCAAGACTCCATAAAAGTTATGGACAGGGAGGATTCCTAATCTTAAGTATGTTAAGATAAGGGGTTGTCCAACTTATATGAAAAGGTTTCAAAGGATAAGCTTGGGACAAAATTTGACAAGTATAGATTTGTGGGACATCCTAAAGTAAGTTTAGGTTATATGTTCTATAATCCTACTTAGAAAAAGGTGTTTGTTGTGAAACACGCTACCTTCTAAGATAAAGGTGTTTATCATTGAAGGGGCTAGTGGGAGGATAATAGATCTTGAAGAGTTCAAGAACCACAAAACACTATAAGTCAAATAAGAGGAACTTGTAAATAGACCTATTGTACCACAACCGAATCGTAAATCTGGAATAGTACTGAAGATACCTAGGAGGTATGGATTCATCATGGATGATGATGATGAGGTACGTATCATAGAAGATGATGATCCAGTTACATACGATGAGGTAAGAGTTGTAGACACTCAGAGAAATGGATTGAAGCAATCTTCTCAAAAATGGAACATTCATTTTGATATGATAATCAAAAGAGTTTGATTTTATCAAAAACAAGAATGAACCTAGTGTGTACAAAAGGGTCAGTGGGAGCGTCGTGACATTTCTATTATTATATGTTGATATAATACGGATAAGGAATGACATGCCAATGCTACAATCAGTAAAGATAAAGTTGTCTAAACATTACTCCATGAATGATTTGGGTAGAGTATCTTAATTGGGGATACAAATCTATATAGATAGATTTAAAAGGATACTCGAATTAACCCAAGGAACGTATATTCATTTGATGTTAAAGTTGTTTAGCATGGGAAACTCCAAAAGATGTCTCATGTTGATGAGCCATGGAGTGTATCTCTCTTAATAGTCCCCAAAGACTCCTGAAAAGAGAGATCGCATGAGTAACAATCATGTATGCAATGAAATATACGCGACCTGATGTTGATCAGTCGTATTCTGGAGAAGTTCACTGTGAGACAGTGAAAAACATCTTAAAGTACTTAACTAGCACTAAGGATGTGATATAATTCATGGCAAGTCTGAATTAAAACTAGAGGGCTTAACAGACTCAAGTTTTTTCAGACAGACCAAGACGACAGAAAATTCACTTTAAGGTAAAGGGTTACCTTGAACGGTGGTGCAGTGAATTGGAAAGGTTCCAAACAACAAAGAGTTGTTGGTTTAGTGATAAAGACAAAGTATATAGCTATAAATGAAGCTACAAGTTGATTGTTTGGATGAAAAGTTCATTACAGAACTAGGAATAGTTCCTAAGTCTCATCTTGGATCTAAACATGTGTTGCGGCACTTTCATTTGATTATAAGAATCATTGAAAGATGGGAAATCACTATAGAGATAGTGCACTCTCAAGAACAACATTACATATCCATTTACTGAAGCTTATCCAACAGCAGGATAATCGTCACTTAGAGAAGGTATGAGATACCATGACGATTGGCTTTAGTGCTAATGGGAGATTGAAAGTAGTATGCACACAAGCCAATCATGTTTGATGATAAAGCATATACTTTGTAAACAATCTTATTCATTTATTAATAAAAAGTATTAATTTATTAAAGGCTTTTAATTATCTACATGATGCTGTTTTATAATATGTGATAAACCCATAGTTTTAAGCAATGCTTTTAGAATAATGATGATGATCATTCTAATGAGATCTAAATTCTTAGAAAGCTTAAAACTAAAATAGTTCCCAATCGTTAGATTACTAAATTGGGGATTAGTGAATCCGGATAGATTGGTACATACGTTGTTTGCTCATTGGATGAGGATGATTGATCTCATGATCATTTGTGTGGAGACACTAAAGCAAGTATGTAGGTGCTTATTAGAGAATAAGTTCACTGAACGTGACTCGCTAAGGAATACCTAATGGAGTTTTACTTGCATGTCAATAGGAATTCCTGTAGTGATAGTAGTACAAGTGATCCTTGGACTTGAGATCATCATAGTATCTTGTGTATGATGAGTTATACTTTGACTTATTCCTTAAGACCCTTAGGGTATATCAAAGGGTATGCTTGGGTATAATAAGTTGTACATGGAGATAATGTATGTTCAATAAAGAATCTACCACTTCTAGTAAAAGAAGAGAAATGTCCTATGTGATTCGATAAATGACAACTCAGTAGTCCTTGGCCAAGGCATAATGAAATTAGAAATGAGTTTCTAATTTGCATTATTTGGGGTTGTGCATTTAAGAGTCGAAATACAAATAATTAAATAAAATAAGACTTGACAGTAATTCCATGTCTTATATTTAATTGGGACATTGTATGGTGGAAGGATTGAATTGTACGGTAACTATTTACTCAAAGGTTCTTTTATGATTAATGTTGAAATCTATATTATCTGGAAAGTCGTTGATCGCTAGGGAGGCTTATCCCTATTGTAGAATAATTATTATTTATTTAAATAAATTATTAGTTTAATTTATTTATTTAAATAAGATTAGAATTGTTCTAATTGATTTATTCACAACCGGTTTAATATAGAGAACCTTAAGGGTCACACCATAAAAGGAAGAATAATTATTTAAGAAGTTAATGGCATAATCGTAATAATAAGTTAAGTATATTTAATTTAATCTATGGTGATAGAATAAATTAAATAGCTTAATATTTATTATTTAATATTTTGGAAATATTAAATATAAATTAATAAGAGGAGTCTTATTATTATTATTATTATTACTATTATTATTATTATTCCTAAAGGAGTTTGGAAATTAATTAATAAAAGTACTCTCAAATATCCTAATAGGATTAGGAGGCAAATTAATTAAAAGAGTTTAATTAATTATCCCTAATAAGATTAGGGAGCTTAATTAATTAAAAGGTTAATTAATTATTCCTAATAAGATTAGGAGCCTAATTAATTAAAAGAGTTTAATTAATTAAAATAAAACCCAATTCCTTAATTGTTAAGGATGGGTTGCCCACATCTATAAATAAGAGGAGTCTTATTATGGGTGGGAAGAAGATTGACGTATTATTAGAATACGTTATTCCAATTGTTGGAGAGTACGCCCCTTTTTTCTGTAGAGATAGAAAACTAGGGTTTGAGCCAAATACCCATCTTCTTGATTTCTTCTTCTTCCTTGCTGGATCACCTCTAGAGGCCAAACACTTGGGTGGCTAACGTTGATCAAAGGAAGAAACCCAACCCGGTGGATTCAAGTTGAACGCGAAAAGGATTGGAGGTGAACTTGTACCTGAGGAAGCTATGATCTTCAAGGGTATGGTTCTTGTTCTTTCTTTTTCGTCTAATTAATAATTATGCATAAAGGGTGATCCGGGTTTATGGTTTGTAAAATTTTAAAACTCTGATTTTCTACGTTTTCGTTATTTTTTGCAATTTGATTGCGTTAATGAATATTACAAACCTAACAAAATCCGCGTCATACGTTCCTCATTTTCTACCAAATGAGGTACAAACCTGGATAACTCCGCAAACTTCGTCTCGTACTAAGACACCGTCATGTTATTCTGTTCTAGTCTAATAAACTCTACCTCCTTCATATGATGAATACTTTCAAAAAAGTACATGTCATTGAATAGTTTTTGAATTCTTTCCCAAGACATGTTGAGTGTAGCTGGCTGGGTACGCTTCACAGATTCCCACCAGTAATTCGCTTCACCACGGAACATAAAGGTGGCGAATAGAACCTTCTAATCCTCCGTACATCCCAAGACATCAAATATCTTGGTGATTTGCTTGACCCATGTTTCTGCCTTAATCGAATTGGGCTTTCCCCAGAAATCTGGTGGTCCCAACTCCTTGAACTTCTTGGCTGTGACAGACCACGCGTTGCCATCATTTCAACCTGTATTTTGTACATGAGTCTCCCTCGTCTGATTTTGCATGAACTGTAAAAAGCTCCTAAACATTCCATCATTCATTGTTTGCTCGGTAGTGTTGTTTACAGGAGGAATATTGCCTTCATGTTGCACGTTCTCCTAGTTTGTGACTAAAGGTTGTTCCACAGTCTCATACACTCCATTGTTAACGTTCTCAACAGCCATTCTTAAATACTGCCATAAAACAAGGGTTAATTAAACAAATTAACATATCATATAATATCCCTATATTATGACCGACCAACAAATAAGCTTAGATAGGACACACTAGCGAAGGATTTACTCATCTCTCCCCTCCTAGTCTTATTCCCTGGTCTTCGCCAGAGACCATATCCCTAAGCTTTGATACCAACTGTGACGCCCCCAAAATAGGTATACAACACCCATTCTGAGTCGCCAAATACATGGTACAGAAAGCAAACTACAACTTCAATAATACAATTGTCGTGCAAAATACGACAACATATACTATGAGTTTAAATATAAATATTGTCTTCCAGACAATATCCACACCCAAATAAGTCCTCATTACAATTATTCATACACTATTTTATAGAAATAGTGAGGACTGCTAAAACATCGTTCTAGAACCATCACTCTATACCCTGACTCGATCCCGCTATGTTCTCACCTCCTAAGAAGAAAAATGGAACAAAAAGGAAAAGGATGAGCTCAACTAGCCCAGTAAAGAATATTATGACTAACATAATATACAACAAATTATCATTAGTCTTCAACAAGGAAAAAATCTGATAGAATATAATAGACAACAAGTTTTATATCAACAAATGCAGCGGAAACAGCAATCCATTAGAAGAGTCACGTAGAGAATGAGTTTTACTATCTTCTAAGATTTAAAAGTCCATCATCAATATTTTATCCCTGTAACAACAATCAATATACATCATTAACCAAATATTCATCTTTGCACTACAGGCCAAAGATATTCATTTGTATCACCAGTTAGTCATGTTCATCTCAACACCTGTTCAGCTTTTCACTACGGGCCAAAGATATTCATCAGTTAATCATTCATCTTTGCACTACAGGCCAAAGATATTCAGTATTATCATCATTTAAGACTGAGGATGATGAATATTTTTTTAAAGACATCGAATCCAGTGAGACAGAAGGACAAATATTAGGGATTCGTATAACAGTTTATCCAAGATCAATAATACTTCATAATAACCAATTATGAAGCATAATTCAAAAATAAAGATCAACACATGGATACAATCAAAGATAGTAACCATAATGGACATCTTGGGAAAAAAGGAAAATTTTTATTTTTCGATGAAAAGTGGCCACATACGTGAATAGTGCTGTATACGTGAATAGTAACCTTGACACAAAAAGTTCTAAATTTGATTAAAAAGTTCACCAATATTTTGACATAATGATATTGAAGAAAATAATATCATTTAAGAAGAAAATAAAGTCCCTTAACTCAAAATAACGGTACTTCTGATCGGAATATCGGATATAAAGCCAAAGGAAACTTCTACCGAATAGCAACTCTCAAAGTATCAAAATACTCACAAAAATACACTCGATAATCTAGAGAGAAAGAAACTTTGTTTCTGGTGTGATTTTCAATTTTAACCCAAGCATCTAACTATAGGAAAATGCTAGAACGTCATAGGAGACTAAAATAATAAAATAATATTATTTATAACCAATTCTTCTATGCATGCAATATTAGACCAGCCATCTTTGAACCAAATTGGCAGCCAATGTGTATTCAACACCAACCCAAAAGTGGGTCCCACTCATAATTTAATAAAAATTATTTTATTTTCCAAAACTTCAATAATTCATATAAAATAGCCCGTTTATCAGAAAAATATGACTTTTATGTCCATTCTGCCTGAAATCGAATTCTCTACAACTTTGTAGCTTTGATTTTTTCCAAATTTTAAACCGAAAATATCCAAAATCCACAAACGGATGATTTTTAATACCTCTATTATGACAAAATACTGATAAAACACCTCAAAATTTATTCCTTCATTTATAACCACACAAATAAATAAATCCATCATTTATATCCACATCAAATAAATATTTCCTTATCATATAAATCAATAATTAATTATTCAAAAATAATATTACAGAATCACAATTATGACAACTCGGCCGTTCCCAGGAAAGAGGGGGCTTTTTAATAAGGATTTTTCCTTACTGGCGCGCAATTAGGTGACCAAACCTCTCCTTGAAAGAAATTTCTAGACATTGCCAATAATGTTATCTAATAATATTATTCAAATAATATGAATTATTAATCTGATAATGGAAAATATTGTGTAGTGACAATTATTAAAACAACAATAATATAAACTATCAACGAATCAATTATTGAATTAATAAAATAAAATATTAAATAGTAACTACTGTAATAATTATTGAGTAGTACCTTCTTACGTACGAATCAATAATTCAACAATACTGTGCAATGCCGTTTACTACTGTGCAACCACGCGTATTACTGTATTTTAACCATCAGGTAACCCAATAGTGTTAACGGTAAAAATTACGCCGTTATTTATAAAAACTCATACTTTGTCGTTTTCTTCATCCGATAGTTATTCTGTTATAAGCCCCATGAATGGTTGCACCATCCTACGAATATTCCCCGACAAAATGAATATTCCACGACCAAAAGAATATTCTCCGACAAAAATGAATATTTTATAACCACTTGCTTATTTTATAAAATTTGCACATTTCACCCATAACCAAAGTATTATATCAAATTAACACCTTATTAATTTAGAATAATGAATAGAGAAAATTCAATTTTATTTATAATAAGTTGAGGTCTTACAGTATGTTCGTGCATTGCATTAAAATTTGGGTGACAGAATAGACATTCATGTTTATTTATTAAACCATGATCTAATAAGGTCTATTGATGTATTGCAGGTGTATTGGAGAGCAAGAATTTCTGTCTTGCAGAGTCTAAAAATAAACACAGCAGTGCAGGAAGCAGAGTTGCGCGGCCACGCGATGAACACAACACAAGACCGTGCGCTCGCACACGAACCAAATTGAATTCTCGCGCGGCCGCGCGCGACACAAGACTGAAGCTGTTTAAAAAAAATTTAAAATGTGTTGGGGACCATTTGGACTCTTATTTGATATCATAACAGAAGAGAAATTCTCTTAGTCTTCATAACGTACGTCTCCTTCTCTCTATCAGTTACAAATTGAAGCCGTACATCTCTCCATTACATTCCCACGATCATCTCCACGTTCAAGGCCCATACCCACGCTCTCATCCACTGCTATAAAACTAGGGTTCTGATTTGGTTGGCAGAGATAAGTTTGACGGTTATCACATCACAAGTTCTCATTCACTCTCAGTAATTTCATCTTCATTCTCGCTCAATTATTTGCAAATGGGTCCGAAAAGAGTTCGCTCAGCTTCATCCTCTTCTTCATCTTCCTATGGCAGTCAAGGGGAGGATGTGGTTGATCACACCAAGTTTCTGGATTTGGAAGCCCAGCAGGAGTACTACAGAATCGTTACCAAAACCTTTGTAAAAGAAAGAGGGTTCAAACCTGAGGAACAAGATGGTCAGTTATGTGACATGATTCACGAACGAGGATGGACTGGCTTGGCTGTGACTCCTATGCCAATTTTGATGGGCATAGTCCGAGAATTTTATGTTAATGCGAAAGGCACTATGAGCGGTATATCTCTAGTCTGCGATTTTGAAATAGAATATCGACCACCTGCCATCAGAGCCATTTTTTGAATCACCGGCACACCACCAAGAGGGGCTGATAATGGGATCACAGGGGCACATTTGCAAATGGACTTGGAATTAGTTATTGCGGAGTTGTGCGTGCCAGGCACAAAATGGATATACAAAGTCAGAACGAATCAGCCTCATATATTCCCAGCTGTAGCCCTGAATCGATATACAAAGGCATGAAATTTGTTTATTTGTGCCAAGCTATTACCGTCATCTCATCAACATGAGATTATAGCGGAGAGGGCTATAATTCTGTGGGGCATAATCACCAGAAAATATATCGATGTGGGCCATCTCATCCACCAAAACATATTGCGGTATCTGCGAGGGCAGCACTACAGGGAACATTCCACGTGCATCCATTGTAGCTATGCTATGTGTTCAACAGGGATGCACTTGGGACAATGAACAGATGCAAATCCTGAGCCAAGACATAACTCACGCCACCATTACAAAATTCAAAGATTGGGCAGGTGGTGAACCACATCTGCGTGGTAGAGGATTTATTCTCTGGCCCACATTTCCAGAACCGCAACAGCAGCCCCCTCAAACAGATGAAGCAAGTCCATCCACCCAAGCACGAACTGTTCATGGTGATCGCCAGCTCCGAAGGTTGGAGCAAAAAGTCAACGCCATGTATGATAATTTTGGAGCTTTTGCCACTGGTCTCACACGATCGCTTGCTGAGGCCTTTGGACAGCAAGGAATAACGCTAGAGTGGCCTCAGTTCGGGACCGCAGTGCCTTATCCACCACCTGATTCACCACCCAAAGAGTGTGGTACAGCCGAGCATTAGGGGAGTTCTCTTGTACCCTTTACCTTCATTGAATGGGGCATTAAATACTTTAAGTTTGGGGGTATTGGGGATAGTAGTATAGTAGCATGTAATTTAGTTTTTGCATGATCAGTTTAAAATTCTGCATTTTAAGTTTATTTATTTTGTCTGGTAGAAATTTTTTATTTTTAGTTAGTTTGCATGTCTCACAAAAATTCTTGCTTTATAGAAATTCTTGCCTAGCTAATGATGATAGTGAATTGTGAAGGATTTTAGAGTATATTGGATAACATGAACGTAGTTATAATGTTTTACACGATGAAATTCATGTTGCTGTTTAAATGCTTTCGGTTTGTACGGATGTGTTCATAATCACTTGCAGGTATAAGAATTATGTATTGCATTGCTTGTCAAAAAATGTAGTTTTAAAAAGAGAAATATGTGGAACATGCATTTAGACTGTATGAAACATTGACATTCAAACTTTAGGAAAATATGGGTATGCTATGTATAAAAAAAAATCAAATAGCAATAATGTGGCTAGTCTTATTTCGGGGCCCTGGCTACTTGAGTAAGTATGCCCGAGGGGATTGTCTCTACACCTAGCGCCCTAAGGTCATTCATGGTCTGGGAGTCGTTGGTTGAAAGCTCTCTAAGGGGGCAGTGTTGCGTAATGGAATAAGGCATTGCATAGTCATGTGAAGAAAAAAAAGAGAAAAAGAAAAGAAAAATAGCAATAAACACCGCGAGAAAGAGCAAAAAATTGCCCTCATAAGTATCAATAAAGCAGTTAAGCCCATTGTTGAACCTTAGTTTGTGTGGATATGTTGGAACAGTCTTCGTTGCAGGAGTATACATGATTCTTAATTTAGACTATAATTTTCTGTTTTAAGCAGTTTAGCATGTGTATTCTTTGCTTGAATCAAGTTTTGGTGAACACTATACACACACAGCATCTCTATAGCATGTATGAATTATCTGAGTGTATGATGTTATGACCATAGTTTAGTTTGAACTTGTATTCTTGAATCTGGATAATTCATTGAGGCATTTTGGGCTGAAATTCTGTTTAAGTTGGAATGATGTGAGACTGGTCTTCATAGTAATTTAACTGCATAGTATTGCTTTTGCATTGTTATTGTTATTTAGCATGCATTGCTTGAGGGCAAGTAATAGTTCAAGTTTGGGGGTATTTGATATGTGGGTTTTACACCTACTTATTGGATATCAATTTATGTGAATTATGCCCAACTCAAGTACATTCTAGTATGTTTTAGTTGTATTTCATGTTATTTTGCATTGTATATATTTAGAACTCCTTTGGTGGAACAATTGCAGGAAATGGCATAGTTTGGTGGTGCTAGATGACATGAGGCTGATGTAGATGGCATGAGGTTGACGGATACATGATAATGAAGGTATAATGGAGCAAGGAGTCCAAGCAAGGAAAAGAATGAACAAGTAGTAGTAGCAGCAACATGACATAACCAGAACCAGAGTACAAACTGCAGGAGCCGCGCGGCCGCGCGGCAGGATAAGCTAGGGGACGCGCGCCCGCGCGAGAGCCTGACTGGACAACATGACTTACTGCAAGTCTCGCGCCCGTGCGAGGATTCTATTGGAAGGGCGCGCGGCCGCGCTAAATAGCTGAAGTAGCTGATTTGTTTTATTTTACTTTTAGATTAAAAGGGTTGTAAGTTGTTTTAAAACGATATCTGACTGGTGTTAGACGAAATTGGGATAACTTTTGACGTATTTTCATATCGTAACTAGGGTTTACACATTGGGGGGAGATTCTAACGAAGAACGGAGCCAAAACTCCATCTTTTCTAATTCTGCTTGGGATTTTCTATCATTGTGGATTATTATTACTATTTGCTAGATTTTTATGAGGAGTTAAACGTTGATATTTGTTTACAATCTGCAATTGAGTTTGATCGTTCTATCCTTCATCTTTCAATTGTTTATTTATTTATCATGTTTAGCTTTGATCCCATAATGGCTCTTGGTTTAGTCATGAACTAAAATCCATTATGGGATTCTAATGGATTTTAATATGTAGTTTAGTTGCATGCTAGATTGTTGGGGCTGTTTTACATATCATATGGGATTTCTATCATGATTGTTTTGCATGTATGAATGCTTGATCACCATTCATTTCAGTATTTGCATGGAATTGATAATGAACATGCGAGTATGGAATGTAGTCATGATAACATACGTATATGGGGCTGTTTTATATGGCTTGTGTATTTCATGAATGAGATAGACATATACTTATTCACCGAATGAGTTAAAATAAGGGCTTGTGCTTAAATGCAGTATGATTACAATTTCACATAGACATATAGTGATTTTGATTATATTGATGATTACATGGAGTCTATCATTTGTGGATGCTATGTAAGTAGGTCATAGTGCATTGAAAAATGGCTATGACTCTATTAGTGCTCTTGGCTACTTTCCTGTGATATGTGAACAATTCTTGCATGATAGTGGTAATTGGATGAAATATTAAATGAAGTTAGGATCCCATTATTTACAGACTTGGTTTATTTCATTGTTATTTCTATTTTAGTTGTTATATACAATTAGAGTAATTCACCAATTATAGTCATTAGTTTAAGCATATAAGTATAGTGATTTAATTGATGCATAGTAGTTTAAATCTGACAACTTCCTTTATGAGATCGATACTCTACTTACTCTGTATTACTTGTTGACACATGTATGCTTGCATGAGTTAGAGCTCTTTTTGTTAGAACTGAAAAAGAGGCAACAAGACACAGTTTTTAAATGATATTTCTATTGTTAATAAATTTCCTGACGTATTCTCGAAGAACTTCCTAGCCTACCCCTAGAGCGTGAAATCGAATTTTGTATTGACCCCAATACAAAACCCATTTCTTCAACCCTTAAATATTTCTTCAACCAAAAATAACATATCATATGCCAAGGACGTTGGCTCGAGCTATTGAAGATTATGACTATACCATTCAATATCATCGTGGAAGAGCGAACGTGGAAGCTGACGCGTTGAGTAGAAGATCGTATGCGTGTACGAGTGAGATGTTGTTTGTAGCATCCCCGAATCTGGGTCCCAAATCGTCGCGGATCCAGTACGCTAATTCTATCACTAATGCGGAAGATATAAACATACATTGTTTATACATTAAACTTTTACACATCATTCCCAAGGTCTACAACCTTAACTTAATACATACCATCAATATTTTAGAAGATTTACAATGTTATTTTCATCAGAAAAATTTAATAGATCTAACTGTACATAATTAAATCTTTCACTCTGACTTTGTCTCTGTCCTTATTCAAGCTTTCACCTTAATCTGAAAATTTTATCATGATATAGCAAGGGTGAGCAACAAATTTGCCCAGCAAGTTTTACATACAATGAAGATATATATCATGATTGAAAAGAATGAATAAGCTTTCAGGTTTTCAACAATATAATAATTGTGAAATAACATGAATCAAGTTTCAATGATTGAATGACTGAACCAATAATATTGGATGTCAACAATGACTATAAACAATTTAACTGAACCTTAAGGTAATGAAGGTGATCAGCCATTCATACCTGATGAACATATGCAACATGCACTAAGTGCGAATCAATAATCAGTATAGATGTGAATAATCATCAATAATCATTCACTAACATGCTTTGTAATATAACTCGAGTTTGAGTTAAGGAAACTTGCTTGCATAGTCGATTACCGCTACGCAATCTAATTTAATCTCTCGGGAAAGACCTATCAGTACAAGATTGATCTTTTAATCAGTATAACATACTTGTTAGCTCATAATGCTATTACTTAAGCCATAAATTATCTAACACTTAATCAAATATTAGATAACATCTTAACCCATTAGTATTATTATCATTTTATAGTATTTAGATTCTTTACTAATATTATTAATCATTTAATAATATTTTAATAACCTTCTAATATTATTAATCATGTAATAATATTTTACTTATTTCATAAATAATAAAGGTCTCATATATTTTAAGATGCAAATATTTTACATCTTGAAGCTTAAACCATTTAAACTTCATTTCAGAAATATCTTTTATCTCTACTCGCAAATATTGAGTTTAAACAGCTAATGCATAGCTTTTATAGTAAAAATCAATTTACTATATTATTTCTTTAATTAAAATGACTTTTACATCAGTTTGTCCGTTCATTAGTCAACAATGACCGCTGCCTCATATATAAAAAATTTATCTCACTAGCACATTCGCTTTATTTTTCTTTTTACGATTATTCGCATTTTCACTTCATATATATATATATATATATATATATATATATATATATATATATATATATATATATATATATATTACATTACATAAATATCAGCTCAAAAACTTCATTTCGAGCACCAAAAACCTCAAAATATCATTTTTATGATTAATACAATATTTCAAAGGTTTTACATTCTTTGTTGCACCACAAAATAATTTTTATAGGCAACTATATATTTTTTTTTATTTTGTTTAAATATGTAATTTATATTTATTACATATTTTTATTGTTTTATTTATGTCTGAAAGAAAGTTTTTTTGCATAAAATATTACTTATAGTCAAATTACACCCCATAAGACTTTATTAGATGATTATGACTAATCATTTCTCTATCATTTGCCCAAACACATAATATACATTATTGAATATCAATTTCAACAATTACATTGAAAAATATCATAAATCTCTCATTTTAATCTCTCGTCGAATATTATTAATTATATAATAATATTTTACGCCAAGATTATCAACCTTTTACTATCATTCTAGCCAAATACTACTAATAATATCTCAATACAATATTATTAGTCATATAAAAATAATTCAAGTCATTAATCGCGTTAATAAACAATTTATTTCAATTGTTTTCCTTTTATTAACTAACTAGTTTAAGCATTCTAAAATGCCATAAACATCATAACACTTTAAACCCGACCCAAAACTTCATTAAAAACTTGCATACGCCATGCTCAAGGGTCTCACGGCATAAATCGCATTATTCCTATTTTTGGACATTTTTGATTTTCGAAATATTTTTTTTAAAGGCACATAGTGCGTATTTAGCTTGAAGTCAAAAATTTGAAGTTTAGCATAGCTAGGAGTTTAGGAAAACCTAAGTCTCCACTAATGATAATTTGCTTAAACATTTTATCTGTTCCTATAATCCTTAACACTTCATTCACACACAACTATGCACAGTTCATAAAACCACACTTATGAGTTCATAGCTTGGCCACAATTATATGAGTTTAAGAACTTTCCTAGACATACCTTTGGCGTCCATTCGCTGAGGGGTTCATAAACATTTCATATAACTATGAGTCAAGAATGTCACATAAGTATTAGTTTTAAGAACTCGTACTTAACTTTATATCCTCTACCTATGACCTATCTATTTGTTATATACATGAGAAAGGAATCACCCTCTTAACACGCATATAGCAAATAGCGTGACACAAAAATTTCAATGATTATCAGTGCCAGAAACTAAGTGGTTGTCAAACCAAACTCGGACACTAATCAATATAGGAAGCTATGTGAACAATTCCCCGCCCATACAAAGAATTGGTTAACCTAACCACTATATAAACCAGGAAGCTAAGTGATTCTAAAACCAAGTACAAATTCCCCGCCCATACAAAGAATCATACAACTCAGTTGCTGACCTGAGTCCTCAATTGAAACCCACATACTCTTAACTTTCTCTTTTCATAATACGAATTTTCTTTAATCCGTATCTTAACATTTAACACACTTTTCTGAGTTTACATAATACCATTTCATAGTACCTTCTCTTTATAGCATCAAGCTATATCATACCAATCACTTAACATATCATATGTTATTCAATGATTTAATCTGATCACGTGGTGATCTTATTTTTGTAATCATTTCTCCTTATGCTTACGATCGTTTTATTTTACGATCTTCTTATTCTTCGTGTTAATCATATTATATTATGATTTTATTTGTACTTTTCATCTTATAGACATAGTCTATTTATTTTCACTTTTCATCTCTATTACTGGAGTCAGGTAACTCTGGATTCTTATCCTTATAGCTCTTTAAGATTCTTCTTTGAATCCTCTTTATCTTTCTCTTTACTTAATGATGAATTTCCATAAATTCATCTCTTATCACTTAAACTCTATTCGAGTTTATTACTTATCATCTTCGCGGTTATAGCCTAAGGTACGCCTACCTAAGGTTTATAACCTACAGCTTTGATACCAACTGTAGCATCCCCGAATTCGGGTCCCAAATCGTCGCGGATCCAGTACGCTAATTCTATCACTAATGCGGAAGATATAAACATACATTGTTTATACATTAAACTTTTACACATCATTCCCAAGGTCTAGAACCTTAACTTAATACATACCCTCAATATTTTAGAAGATTTACAATGCTATTTTCATCAGAAAAATTTAATAGATCTAACTGTACATAATTAAATCTTGCACTCTGACTTTGCCTCTGTCCTTATTCAAGCTTTCACCTATATCTGAAAATTTTATCATGATATAGCAAGGGTGAGCAACAAATTTGCCCAGCAAGTTTTACTTAACTCTAATAAGAGTAGTTTCTTCAAGCTTATGGTTAATCATTGCTGATTGCCATTAAAATTTGTACTCTGTACATCTTGCATGTATAAGTCAGGTATGAAAGGTTGATCACCTTCATTACCAGTTGGTTCAAAAATGTTTGTTCATGTTTAAAACTTGTTCAGTCAAAAAATTTGTTCGTGCTAGTTCTCAATTATATTGATGAATTATAGCAAGCTCATTATTCATACTCTTCAATCATGATATATCGTTATATTGTTGTATATAAATTTGCTGGGCAACTCTCATGCTCACCCTTGCTATATCATGATAAAACATTGCAGATAAGGCGAATGCGTTCGGATACAGGAAACGGTTAAAGCCAAGTTCAGCTTGGGATATAAAGTGCAGCTAGTTTGTAATAGCGTATTTTGATAAATGTGTTGTATTTTAGATAGTTTATGAATTGTGTATAAGTTAAGGTTACTCGACCTTGAGGATAAGTGTGTTAAGTTTAATGTATAAACAATTTATGTTTATATCTTCCGCAAATAGTGATAGAAATAGTATACCGGATCCGCGGCGATTTGGGGCTCGGATTCGGGGCTACTACATTGTTAGCATAAAAACCCATTTCGTATAACTTACAAATGATGAAGATAGAGTTAAAGACTCTAGGGACCCAAGTAAAAATAACGAATATACGAGTAGAATCGACTTTAATCGATAAAGTTAAAGTCGTGCAAGCAACATACTCAGAGCTGATGAATGTGAAGAAGAAGGTTCAAGAGGGAGTTATTCTAGAAGCAAGAATTGATGAAGTGAGGAAATCTCAACCCTAGATTTAATTGGCCCATTTGAAATCCTTGATCGAGTAGGAACTGTGGCCTATAGACTCATTTTACCGCCAAGTATGCCGCGTGTTCATAACGTTTTTCACGTATCGATGTTACGTAAATATGTGGATGACCCGAACCATATTATTAAATTAGAACTAGACGAGATAGCAGAAGATTTAACGTATGGGGAGATACGTGTTAAAATCTTGGATAAGAAGAATCGTATTCAACGCTCAAAGGTTATACCTCAAGAGTTGGAATATGAAATGAAGTCAAGGTATCCTCACCTCTTCGGCATACCAGGTACGTACGTAAATTTCGAGGGCGAAATTTCATCAAGAGGGGAGATTGTGAGACCCCAAATTTTATGAGTAAAGATTTAAATTTCTTGAAATATTTTTTTTGAATATTATGGTGTGGATTTGATATAATGTTATAGTTGTGGGTAATATTTAGAAATTTTGCAAAGTAAGCAAGTGGTTATATAATATTCGATAGGTTGGGAAATATTCTTTTTGTCGGGGAATATCTATACGACGGCACAATCATTGGTGGACCGCACAACGGAAGTATTGTCGTAGTAAGAAAACGACAGAATTATCTTTTTATAAAAATAACAGCGGAAGTGTTACCGTTAACACTGTTGAACTACCCGGTAGTAAAAGTACAATAATACACGTGGTTTCATAGTATCACATTGTATTGGTTATTGATGCTTACGTGAGAAGTCACTCAGTTATATTTAATTATTGCTACAGTAATTGCTGCATCATATCTCTCATATTATTGATTCAATTATTGTCACATTATCATCTGTATAATATGATATATTATTAAATCAATAATTGAGACGACAAAGTTATTCTTATTATTAAATTACAATATTTACAATGTCTAGAAGTTCTGTCAAGGAGAAATCCTTATCGGAAAGCCCCTTCTTTCCTGGGAACGACCTGGTTGTTTAATACTGTGAGTTATAATATTAATGATGAATAAATTCGTGTTGATTAAAGATGAATTTGATAGTTCCATTGTGTTGGAATTATTAGTGTTAGTGAAAATCGACATTTATTCCGATGATATTTGATGTCTGGGGGTTATATTGATAAATCGGGTAATTAATCGGATAAATGAGCAATTAATTGCTACTAATTAACACGCTTATATAACTATTTGTTCACATGTGTGTTCTATTGAATAAAATTCTTGTACTATTAAGGGAGTTAGTGCACGATTGATAATACTTGCATGACTAATTTAAAAATAGAGGTATAGATGGAGGTATTATACTGTAATTCGTATTTTCATATGATTATAACTATTGAATCACATGATTGAACTATTTATTCACATTATTTACTATTAGGGGAGGTGGTGCAAGTTTGATAATACTTGCAGGACTAAATTAAAAATGAAAGAAAAGTTGGAGGTATTGTACTGTAATTTTTTGAGCCCCAAAACGTGCAGTTATCGAAACTATATTTCTCTATAAATAGAAGCTCATTCTTCCTTCATTTCTCACCAATTCACTAAAGTTATAGAGCAATTATTATAGAGAAAAATTATAGAGAAAAAGAATAAGAGAAGTCTGCTACCTCTCTATTCCAGTATCCATTTTTATTCTAAGGTAAGGGGTATTATTTCTTTTGTATTCATGAAGAGAGTTATTCTTATTCCATTCCTTGTTATTATGTTGGAATAACCTGTCTATGCGAAATACTGCATACATGTTGAAATTCTTCTATTATTCCATTCTTTATTATTATGTTGGAATAACCTGTCTGTGCGGTCTATCGCATGCCTGGTGAATTATGTTGTTATTCCTTTCTTTATTATTCTGTTGGAATATCCTGTCTGAGCGGTTTACACATGACCTGGTTCCATTCTTTATTATTCTGTTTGAATATCCTGTCTATGCGGTTTACGCATGACCTGGTTCCATTCTTTATTATTCTGTTAAGAATAACCTGTCTGTGCGGTCTATCGCATGCATGGTGAATTCTTCTGTTATTCCATTCTTTATTATTCTGTTAGAATAACCTGTCTATGTGGATTACCGCATGCATGGTGAATGATCCTTTGTATTTATATGAATAGTATTTTCATTCAAAAGGGTTTTCTGCCAGGGGCAGTTTTGTAATTTTTATGACCCTAAAAAATTCTGGAAAAATTTGAAATGATAATTTGACGAGTTTTCCATATTGTGTTCAAAGATGGCAATTTTTGGATGTATAGATTAAGAGTTATGAATTTTATGGGAAAAGACTATTTTAAAAGTAAACCATTATAACTCCTTGTCGTTAACTCCAACATTGGTGAAATTTTTGTTGGGAGTACATATATATAACAGGAGTATACCCTATAAATTTCAGAATTTTTGGACAAAAGTACAATTTATAATAAATATCTAAATATTCGGCAGTTTTGGCCATATAAAAAATAGTAAATGAATTTTAAAAATTCCGAGAAAAATATATGTTCAATATGTGACTATATTCTACTACTAAATCCCAGGAAAAAAATATTTTTGGGACTGATTTGGTATTTTTTATGAAAATGAACTAGTTATGAGTAAATGAATTAAATATGTTATGTGAAGTAACAAAATTGGAAAATAGGATTTTATGGCATAAGAATCCTATATAGGGTATATGCAGATTTTTAATGAGGGATTTGATCATTGGTGATGAAATCTTATGAGTGTGACATTTTTGAATGATTAAAATACATTATTTGATAAAGTATAAACAATTGAAATAAATTGTTTATAAGTTTAAGAGGTGATTAAAATATTATTATAATATTAATAATATTAGATTATGAGTTTATCAAGTGATTAATATTTGGATAAATTTAAAGTCTTTAATATTTATTCTTGATTTCGTTTGATTTGATTTCATTTGATTATTGCTTATATCACTGTCATCATCCTCATGCTTATATTGTGATGAAATTCATCTTTGGCTTACGTGGATAGATGGACTTGGTATGATTATGACCAGGGATTATTCGGTATAATCATGACTGTAATGTAATGAATGATGTGGTAAAAGTCCTCATTTGCCGGTAGTGCATTGATGGACAGTTTTTGGTATGATTATGTCCAAGGATTATTCGGTATAGTCATGACCATTAATGATTTAATGAATATCCTTAGCCCGTAGTGCAGGGATGATTCGATGATGTGGTTTATTATTAAGCTGAGTCTCAGCGATAAAATAAAAAAGAAAAAAAATTGATGAAAATATTTTAAATCATAGAAGATACTAGATATCATGCTCTACTTGACTCTTCTAATGGATTGCATATTCCGCTGCAGTTAAACTTGATGTCTATTGTATTTTATCAGTTTAACATTGTTGAAGACTAATGATAATTTATTCTGCATTATCTTAGTCATAATATTTCTTACTAGGCTAGTTGAGCTCACCCTTTCTTTCACTGTTCTCTTCACAAAATGAGAACGTGGCCGAGACTAGTCGGGGAACGGAGTGACTGTCCAGATGATAGCATTAGTAGTCCTCACCATTCTGTTAAATAGTGTGACAATAAATGTAATGAGAACTTCATTGAGTGTGGATATTGTCTAGATGACAATCTTCTTATTAAAACTCTTAGATTATGTTTTGTCGTATTTTACACGACTGTTGTATAATTAAGTTGTATTTTAATTTTGTACCATGTATTTTGTGACTCAAGATGGGTGGTGATGTATACCTATTTTGGGGGCGTCACAATAATAATAATAATAGTACTAATAACAACAACAACAACAACAACAATAACAATAACAATAATAATAATAATAATATAAAATAAAAATAATAACACTATAATTTCTACTTATATATGTTAAATACTTACAAAATTATGATATTTATCTTACATGTTCTTTAATTTATTTATTTTTTCTTGGAATATAGTATAAGTTATTCTTTTCAATTATCTTCTTCTTTTGCAGCAAATAATTAATGGGCGATCGAACACTTTTTTGATGGAAATTGGTAATGAAATAATTAAATGACATATCGATGATCATACATGATCAATATATAGAAGATTATAACGTAAATTAATAGCCAAGTTAATTAATTAGTTTTTTAATATTGTACATTTTAAAATAAGGAATAATTAATGCTATTGTTTCTCGAAAATCTACTGCTTTTTTATTTTGTAAAAAAAAAAAAGAATTGATATAGTTGTAAGACCCCAACTTATTATTAAATGAAATTAAATCTCCTCTATTTATTATTTTGAAATAGTAGGTTGATTTGATTAATGTGGTTAATTATAGGTAAAATGCGCAAAGATCTTAAATAAGTAAGTGGTTATAAAATGTTTATTGTTGTCGGAGATTATTCGTTTGGTCGTGGAATATTCTTACTCTCGGGGAATATTCGTACAACGGCGCAGCCTTGTGTGGGCCCCATAACGGAAAGCGATTGGATGAAGAAAACGACAAGTATAAGTTGTATTAAATAACGGCGTAATTGTTATCGTTAACACTGTTGGAATACCCGATGGTTAAAACACAGTAATACGCGGTGTTACACACTATTACGTGGTATTGCACCAATTATTTATTCTTACGTAAGAAGGCACTACTCAATAATTGTTACAGTAATTATTGTTCAATATTTTATTTTATTGATTCAATAATTGCTACGTTGATATTTTATATTATTGTTGTTTCAATAATTATCACTACACAGTATTTTCCATTATCAGATCAATAATTCATATTATTTGAATAATATTATTAGATAACATTATTGACAATGTATATAATGTTCTGTCTAAAGAGAGGTTTGGTCACCTAATTGCGCACCAATAAGGAGAAATCCTTATTGGAAAGCCCCCTCTTTCCTGGGAACGGCCTGATTATCAGTACTGTGATTGTGTAATATTATTTGTGAATAATTAATTATTGATTTACATGATAAGAAAAATATTCATTTTATGTGGATATAGATGCAGAAATTTTTTATGTCACAATTGTTGAAAAATTGATATTTTATCTTTTTTGATAAAATAATTTATTTAAATATATTATTATATTATAATAATATAATAATGATGATATTTTTACGATGAATGTGGGATATATGAATAAATGAGGAGAAAAAGTATTTTTGTTACTAAAAATATTTAAAACATGTTTTTCATGTTTGTGGATAACATTTCTTGACTAAAATTTGATTATAGCTTTTAAAATCATTCGTATGTGGATTTCGGTCAATTTCTGTTTGGAATTTGGAAAAACTTAAAACTACAAAATTGTAGAGAATTGAATTTTCTATGGAATGGACATAAGATTTGAATTTTTTGATAAAAGAGCTATTTGTTATGAATTATTAAAGTTATGGAATAATTGATTTTTGGAGTTTTAAATAATTTTAATAACAAAAGCGTTTTATTTTATTTTGGTGAGGTGAGCCGACTTGGTGGCTGATGTTTTGGGCAAAAGAAGGGTGTGTAGGAAATTTTAAAAAATATATTAATATTTTATTAAATTTTCTGCTTTGGTGTTCTAAGCAATTTCCTATAAATAGGGTGCTTAGGTTAGAATTGAAAATTACACCAAAAACTAAAGATTTCTCTCTCTATATTACCGAGCGTATTCTTGTGAGTATTTTGATACTGTGAGTGTTGCTATACAGTGCAAGTTCCTTCAGCACTATATCCAGTATTCTAGTCAGAAATACTGTTCTTTTGAGGTAAGGGATGTTATTTTTTTTTTCTAAACGATATTATTTTTTTTAATATCATTATACCGGAATATTGGTAAGATTTTTCTTGTGAAATTCTTGTCTTTTAGTGTCGGGGTTACTATTCATGTATACGGCACTATTCACGAATACGACATTATTCACAGAAAAATTAAATTTTTGTTTTTCTTCAAGATATCTATTATGGATATTAGCTTTGATTGTATCCATGTTTTGATCTTCATTCTTGAATTTTACTCAACTATGGTTATTTATGAAGTATTTTTGAACTTGGATTGTTTAAAGTACGAATCCTTAATATTTATTCTTTTGTTTCAATGGATTCGTTTTCTTTAAAATATTTTTCATCATCCTCAGTCCTAAATGATGATATTACTGAATATCTTTGGCCTGTAGTGCAAAGATGAATGATTTTCTGATAAATATCTTTGGTCTGTAGTGCAAAGATGAATAGGTGTTGAGATGAACATGACCAACTGATAAAAATCTTTGGCCTGTAGCGCAAAGATGAATATTTGATTCAAGATGTACATTGATTGATGTTATAGGGATAAAATATTGATGATAAACTTTTAAATTCATAGAAGAAAGTAGATTTCATCCTCTACGTAACTCTTCTAATTAATTATTATTTCCGCTACGAATATTGATTTAAAACATGTTGTCTATTGTATTTTAACAGATTTTTTCCTGTTGAGGACTAACGATAATTTGTTCTATATTATCTTAGTCATAATATTCTTTAATGGGTTAGTTGAGCTCACCCTTTTTCTTTTTTGTTCCATTTTTCTTCTCAGGAGGCGAGAATGTAGCGACTACTAGTCGGGGTGTGGAGTGATGGTTCTAGAAGTTATTTTAGTAGTCCTCACTATTTTGTAAAATAGTCTGTCAATAATTATAATGATGACTTATTTGAATGTGGATATTGTCTAGGAGACAATATTTATATTTAAACTCACAGTTTAAGTGTTGTCGTATTTTGCACAACAATTATATTAATAAAGTTCTAGTTGTTTCTGTACCATGTATTTGGTGACTCAGAATGGGTGTTGTACACCTATTTTGGGGGTGTCACAATAATAATTAGCGCTTGTGGAAAAAGGGAAAAAAAGAAGTCAAACAGGTCTTTCCATACTAACGATCTTATATATCATAAGATAAAACGACAAATTAGTCTGTTATTATTATAAGATAATATATTTGTATTTTATGCATAAATATTTATATGATAATTTAGAGATAAATTTATATATATATATATATATATATATATATATATATGGTAATAAAATTTATCTAATACAGAAAAAATATAATATAAGAAGCAAAAATATCGCAGCTAGGATTTGAACCTAAGACCTATGGGTTATTAGACCATTACGCTATCATTGAGTCATTCTAATTTATTAGTTAACTAAACTAACGCCATAACTTGTAATCTCCAATATTTTTAAATTTATTCTACTGATTTGAATATACATACATACATACATATTTTTTTTCAAAATTTCTTGTCAAACTAAATAAAATACTAAACAAATCTCAACATTAAACTAAATATATATAAAGTAACTATGAATATTTTATAAATATATATATATATATATATATATATATATATATATATATATATACATGTAAATAAATATTCATATAAATATTTATAAATTTATCTCTAAATATTCATATAAATATTTATAAAAACTATTCATATCTAAAGTTTAGATGAAATATTTTTAAATTTATAAATAAATATTTGTTTATAAATTTTAAAGATAAATTTATATGAATATTTGTTTATATATATTTATATGAATATTTAGAGATAAATTTATATATATATATATATATATATATATATATATATATATATATATATATATATATATATATATAAACAAATCTCAACATAAAACTAAATATATATAAAGTAACTATGAATATTTATATATATATATATGTAAATAATTATTCATATAAATATTTATAAAAAAATATTCATATCTAAATATTAGATGAAATCCAATGACAACCGATGTACCATCTAATGTTGCGATCCACGATATAGATTATGGTTGTTGAAATAGTACACGTGACAACCGATTCCCAAGTATGTTAGTTCCGGGCCTCTGACCCAAATAAATACAACCTCATCAAACCTGATTATTATATCTATGCTCCCAATGTTTCTTATTTCTAGATAGAAGTAGGATATACTTACAAGTACTCCCTTACTCCGAGAATGAAAATGATGATTGATTTTATGCGAATTTAGAAAAAATGTCAAATGATAAAAGTATTCATATTTAAATTCTCCTCATCTGATTGCATATTTTTCTATACATGACTAGTGATATTATATAAATATTTATAAATAATAAAAATATGACATTTAATACTAAAGATATTGCGAAAAAATTATTGTAAAAAAATAAATTATTTAATATAAGTAAATATTTAACTTGAGATTACATAAAATAATAAGAACTTTTATTCTTAGACATATTTTTAACTTGAGATTACTTTCTTCTAGTAACTTAAATCATGAACATATTTTTAAGTCCAAAAATAAAACATAAAAAGAAGAATAGTAATGATATACCCCTAGCTATTCGTAGTTCTCCTTTTACTTTTTTCCCAAATATATTATAAAATTAAATTATAATACTATTAGTTATAAGAGAAAACATAAAAGATGGAAAAAAATTTATTATGTTGTATGAACTAAAAAAGAATAAAGTTAATTAAAAATGATTTATAAGTCATTCATAATAAGTTAGTTTGACCCATATTAATGTAATATCAATTTTATCCCTATTTTATTTTAAAAATTTTAAAAAAAAATTGTAAAAAAGAAGAGTAAGATGCAACGCCACTTTAATTGGCGTTAGAATTTTTATTTTATTGTTTTTATAGCTGAAGTCTTATATACTCCTTCATTTCCAACGTCGATGAATAAGAATAAACATAAAAAAAAATATTGATGTTTGTAAACAAGTACAAGAAAATCAAATAAATTTAAAAAAAAAAGATTCCAACATCAGTTAAAGTGATGTTACATCTTACTCTTCTTTTTTACAAATTTACTTTATAATTTTTTTTTTAAATAAGTTACATTGCCGGTTAGTTTGGCATTGGATCATATTTTTATCTTTTTCAAATTTCTTTTAAAAAATAAAATCTTTTTAAGAAAGTTAAGAATATTTTTTTTAAATTTATTTTTTGAAAAAATATTTTTTAAAGTGGCGTTGGTTGCCTTTCTGATTTTTAGCCAAAAAAAATTTAAAAAATTCACCGCCATTTCAAATGGCTTTTAATTTTTTTTTCCAAATTAAATGTGAGAGTATTTACTCCCAACGACGGTCATTGAAGTTTTTATCTTTTAAAAAATATTCATTTAAAAATAAATTTTTTTTAAAAAAAATTAACGCTTTTTTTTAAAAAGCCTTACAAGTAGGAGTGAGCAAAAAACAGATAAAACTAAATTACCGAACCGAGCCGAATTTTTTTAACCGAATTATTTCGGTTTTTCGATTTTTTTTTTAAAAAATTTCAATTATATCCAAATTATTACTCAAGATTTGGTTTCAAAATATAGATTATTCGGATACTCGAATAACCGAACTGTGACAACCCGAGAATTTGGGCAATTTATTAAAATCTTAAATGATTGATTTAAGGTCAAATATTAGACCTAGACAGAAAATAAGTGTATGCGTTTGATATTATTGGGATGGAATTTTGAGGGTTTCAAAATTCTGTGAAGAATATAGGTGAATTATTCAGGATTAAGGATTTATATGAATATGTTTGTGTTTATGGTTATGTATCTGTTCAGAATGTGGTTAAGGGTCATGGGTTGATCAGATAAATTATATCTGTGACAACCCTTAAGTTTATATTAAGAACGACAACGTTCAGTTAGAAAAATCTTAGCGTTTAACAAGAAACACTAGAAATCGGTTCTGGAAACCCTAGTTTCAGTTTCGGGAGTATGAAATCCTAATTCGGATATTGAAAACCCTAGATTGGGAATGTAATGTATGTACAAGGTAAAACGCCTATAGTTTTAATTAATTAGGGAAAACCCTAATGAATTACTGGAAATTTTAGTTGATTATTAGAAAACCCTAATACCAGATCTGAAAACCCTAATTTCAAATTCTGATAAAATGAAAGCCCTAATCTGGGAATAGAAAAGATAATTATAATGCTTATGTGGTATTAAATAAGTATTAATTAGGGTAAATGTTAATTAATTAATAAACCCTAATTTTCAATTTTAGAAACCCTAATTGTTCCGTCAGAAACCCTAATGCTCAATTGTGGATTTAATTGCTAAAATTAGCAATGCTAATTAGGAAACCCTAATCCTAATTATTTCAATTTATGAGTTATTAGAAAATCCTAATCTAATTACGAATATTTAATTTCTAATTTAGAAAAAATTAATTTTTTCTATTAGAAACCCTAATTCAAGGGTTTTGAACCCTAATGACAATTTTGACCCTAATTGCTTTATTATCGGTTGTAATTAGGAAATGCTAATCCTAATTAGCAAGAATGAATTTATGATTAAGAAATTTTTATATAATTAGAAAATTCTAATTATAAGTTAGAAATGTTAATTTTCTATTTTGAAAATCGAAATTTGGAAATGTTAGAAATTAAATTTGCAAAGTTAAGGGTTAAAACCTAAACCCTAAAATTCTCCAAACCCTAAACCCTAAGAGTTTGATAAAATACCAATTTTAGAATTAAAATAGTATGAAAATGACCAAAGTGCCCTTTATTGTATAATTGATCATAGCTTGCAAATCTTGCTAAATCATGGGTGGTTGAACAACCCTAGCCCTAACCCTAGCACTAGCATGTGCCTATTATCCAACAACTCAACCTAATTCAGCAGATTCATGCATTGCAATATAATATATATAGATCTAAGAGAGAGAAAATGTACAAAACTTGCTCATTTACTCACCAATACTCATCCTTGACTCTCTCTCTAAAAGCTTCGAAATGTAGTGCTAGATCAGTCCCAAAATACAGCCCTACGTTTACCCACATCAGATCAGAAACATAGAATCATGAATTGATGCATAAAGGTATAAACACTAAATTTTCGAAATCAATGATTCTGATGTTTAATGTTGTTGATCGTTGTTTAAATATGTGTTATAAGGTGTCAATTAGAGATCTGGGTTGTTGGATCATGGATCCATAACACTTAGATGCTCGAATCTAGCATTTTAGAAAAACTAGGAAATCTGGTAAAAATGTTGACTGACAAGCAAATGTCAGGGCTTCTAGATCCGTGTGTGTTAAGTGTTATGTGTGTTTTATGTTATAGATTTATAGTTTGCTAAGTGTTCTTTATTCTGAAACTTAAATCAACCCTATAGAATGTCTAAATCGTAAGTTACAAGCGGTCAAAGATCGTTGACCGATCACGTTTTCTGGATTTCTGGGCAAACCCAGAAACCCAGATCGCCTGACAAGCTTTTTGAAGCTTTTGATCTTACTGTACTTTGCTTATTTGGCCATGTTGTTGTTTTTAAGTTATAGTATGGTATAATTACTACAATATAAAGCCTTTATAACACTTATATCGATTACAGAAACAAAGATATGCAAGGTCAAAATGCGTTGACCGAAATGGCTGATGAAGATTTTCTGGGTAACCCAGATCTTCAAGAACACTTCGTGAACCTTAGTTTGACCGATCTATAACTTACTGTTTTAATGTTTGTAAGTTGATCTGATGATCGTTTGTTGTACCTTGCCATACGGACTATACGTTAGAACCTATAGATAATCCAAACTAAATTAGAACCTAATATATAAGGATCGAAAGCTATTAACCTCGACTGTTCTTCATTTTCTGGAAAACCCAGAAAATGAAGAACAGCATTGTCAGATATTTTGGAGACTTAAATCTCTCTGATCTGATGTTGTATGGCCATGAAACAAGTTGGTGATTGTAGTATTACGTTAGTACTATAACTTTAACACGAATTCCAGTCCAGAAATCATTGAGAACATAGAAATAAAACCGGTCAAACAAGGACCCTCGAACACTGTCAAGAACATTCAAGAACACCAAGAACACCTAAGAACACCAAGAACACCTATAGCGACGGTTCTGTCTCTATAGGGCCCTTTAGCGACAGTTTATTTCTTATTTTCTGGAAAATGAATTAAAAATTAGAAAAAAATGGTTTTTAATTATTAAAAATACAAAATAAATTCCGAAAAATTATTTTAAAGTCTGAAAAATAGTTTTTAACTATTTTGAGTATATTTTGAAAATATTTAATATTTTTGGAATATAAATGGTATTTATTTATTTAATTACAATATTAAATAAATTATTTAAAAATGGTTTTAATTCATGAAAAATAATATTATGGTGTTAGAAAATATTTTAAGTTATTTTTGATGACTTTTAACATTTTGGGATGAATTTCATTAATTAATCAATATTAATGATAATTAGTTTATTTAATAGATATATTAAATAAATTAAGGAAAAATGGAGTTAATGCTTTATAAATTATATAAAAATGATTTAAGTATTATAAAAATATTTTAAGTTATAAAATATAACTTTTGATATTTTGGCATGAAAATATTAATATTTTAATATTAATATTAATTATCGAATAATGGATTTAAGTGTTTAAAAATCATATAATTATGATTTTAAGGTATTAAAAATACTTTGATATAATTACATTATAATATTATGTAAGGATTTTCATTAATATTTTATATTAAATAAATATTAATGATTAAGGTATTAAGTGGTATTTAATTCATTTAAATACGGTTTTAAGGATTGAAAAATGTTGATAAATGGTAATAATTATCCGAAAATTTTTATGAACCTAGGAAAAATGTTTTGTCTGATAAGAAATTATCTGTGATAATGGTTAAGTGGTTAGGCAAAGTTTAATTGAACTTAAACTCGATGAAAGTCCGACTAGACCGTCGGGATGATAGAATTGTGTCGGTTTCAACTCAGACTGCAATAGTTTGACTTGATACTATGTCTTATGTGCTGTATAGACTGATAGGCTTATGTGGTAATGTGTTTAGGTTATTCTGTGGATATATATATATATATATATATATATATATAACAGTATATTACTGTGATGATATTATTCTAATTATTGGAGATCTATATTATTAATATTAGGTCTTTGGATAAAGCGTTATTAAATTGCGTGCGGTAATCAACTGTTCAGGCAAGTTTTCTTTTACTTAACTCTAATAAGAGTAGTTTCTTCAAGCTTATGGTTAATCATTGTTGATTGTCATGAAAATTGTACTCTGTACATCTTGCATTTATAAGTCAGGTATGAAAGGCTGATCACCTTCATTACCAGTTGGTTCAGAAATGTTGTTCATGTATAAAACTTGTTCAGTCAAACGTTTGTTCGTGCTTGTTCTCAATTATATTGATGAATTTTAGCAAGCTCATTATTCATACTCTTCAATCATGATATATTGTTGTATTTAAACTTGCTGGGCAACTTTTATGCTCACCCTTGCTATATCATGATAAAATATTGCAGATAAGGCGAATGCGTTCGGATACAAGAAAAAGTTAAGGCCAAGTTCAGCTTGGGTTAAAACGTGCGGCTATCTTATAATAGTTTATTTTGATAAATTTTATTGTGTAATAGATATTTTATGAATTGTGTCTAAGTTAAGGTTACTCGACCTTGGGGAATAGTGTGTAATGTAATGTATAAACAATTTATGTTTATATCTTCCGCAATTAGTGAAAGAATTAGTGTACCGAGTCCGCGGCGATTCGGGACCCAGATTCGGGGCTGCTACACGAACCATAATACTTAAAAAAAATTAATTTATAATATTACATACTATGAGTCCGGATCATGGGCTTACCCTGATCCTTGTATACTTTGCTCACCTATATAATGCCCCCTTATTTTTTTCTCTCTCTTCATTTCAACTTATCAGACAAAACATAACACTCCCTGCCTCACCATCGCTCCTTGAAAAAAAACCCCTCCCGCGTCCATCTCTCTCTCTCGTCGCGACCTAGCTCTCCGATTTCGCGTCTCTCCCACTGCTCCTTAACCATCTCAGCACCACCATCGCTCCCTGCAAACGACAATCATGTATGAATCTAGGGTTTATATTTTTTCCAATTTTGCTCATCTCTAAAAATCTCAGCCCTAACACAAACAAAACAGACCAAATAGAGATTTGGACTGGGTTAATTTTGTATTAACAACAATTATGGAGTACATCTTCGTTTAATTTTTGATTATGGTTTTAATTTCTTTTTTAATGGCATGTGTAATTTAATACTCCATTTGTGGCAAACCTGGGGCTTTTAATATCTTGATTGGTATGTGGTTTCAAGTCAGTGTTCAGAAAACTTATAGTTATTTTGTTCATCTCTAAAAATCTCAGCCATAACACAAAAGATTTGGACTGGGTTAATTTTGTATTAACAACAATTATGGAGTGCATCTTGGTTTAATTTTTGATTGTGGTTTCAATTTCTTTTTTTAATGGTATGTGTTTGGGAGCATTTTACCGACCTGCAAGTGGGCTGAAGGCCTGATGCTAGAAGGGGATGATAAGTCCATTGGGCCGAGACCCTCAAGGGCGTTGAAGGGGTTCGGACATCCGAGTCCTCTGGACCGGAGTCTTATTCAAGATATGGTATTCAGGTTCGAGTATCCGAGTCCTTTCGGTCCGAACCCTATTCTAGAAGGCGGTGTTCGGGGTTGGGCATTCGAGTCTTCTGGGCCGAAGCCCGAACTTTGTAGCGAGCTCGGTTGGATTGGGCCTATACAGTGGGCTAACCTGCGTATAGAGTCTGAAGTCCCAGCCATATTTGAATAAGGTAACTCCAAAGGCAGTGATTGGATTGGATTCTACTTCCACCTTTTAAGGAGATTGTGTTGGACCCAAATTATGGTAACTTCCATAATTAAGGAGTCTTAATCCGACTCGGAGAAGGATTCTAAGGTGATGAGGCACTATAAATGCAAGGCCAATGTTACGATTATGAGGTAATACCTATTTTTGATCACTAAACACTTAGCCTCCATTGTTAAACCTTGTGAACGGCTTGTACTTATTCTCACACCGGAGCTATCCCCCGGTGGCACAAGTTGTCAAGCTTTTGTGTGATCTGTTATTGTGCAGGTTCTAGCGCGTGGATTCTGTGATTGGATGCGCCGGCAAAACTTGGCGTTAACATTGGATCTAGAAGGAGGGCCTTAGTGTTCTTACAATCTCAACCAATTTTTCTGGTGGAAGATCATGGCGAGTAGAGATACAGGTGCTTCCAAGCAGGAAAAGGTAAAGACCCACCAAACCACCCAGGTGAGGGGACTGTAAAGGATAGACTGGGTTCTAGAATCCAGGGAGATCAGGAGGAACCGTATACTTCCCTCCGGCGAAGAATCTTCCATGACAGTCAGCGTACCCCTAACCAGGCTAGTCGGGAAGATGAGAACCATTCTTGGGCACTTGAGGTACACGCAAAAAGCCAAGGCGAAGGCAGCCAAGATCAGAGGGAGTTTATTCTACAGAAGAAGATGCATCAGAACAAAGACGCAATGATGGCCCTGCGTCTTCAGCAAGATGAGCTCGAACAGCAGATGGCGCAGATGGCGCAGATGGCGAGGGAGCAGGAGGCCTCCTCAAGACGGCGCATGCATCAGAGCCGATCCTGATCACCTCAACGGGGAGAGGAGGAAAAGGAAAAGGGCAGACATAAAAGTCGCTCTCGAGACGGTCGAAGCAGAAGAAGGAGTCGTTCGGTAGAATAGAGATCAGATTATCAAGGCCGATTGGGACAGAGGAGGCGGGACGCATCTCCCAAAAATGGGAAGGACAGACACAGATCATCCCCTCGTAAAGAGGAGACCGGCCCCCTTGCTCAAAGGGTGGCTGAATTGGAGAAGTTGTTGTTGGCAAAGAATGGATGGGGACCTTAGCAGTGGGGTCGATTAATTCATGGAATGATCTTCAGGAGAAGTTTAATGCTCATTTCAGAAGCAACATGAGGAGGGGATCGGGACAAACACCTTTCCCAGTCTTTTGAGAAGTCTAAGGATCGGGACAAACATAACTCTCAACGGTCGGATAACCAAGGGAAGTCTGACAATTATGGCAAGAAAAGCTACAATGGGGGAGGTTCGGCTAGCGGACGACCACCTTTCCAAATAGGAATGTCAACAAAGCCTACACTGCACTCAACACTGATCGGGCGAAGATATTGGAAGAGATGAGGAATAAACCTTTCTTTGAGCCATGCCCAACAATCTCGAAGCCTGAAAAGAGGGGTTGAGACAAATACTTCAAATACCATCAATGTCGGGGGTATACGATGGAGATGTTAAACGATTTGAAAGATTTGATAGAAAAGAATATCCAGAACGGACAACTGGTATAGTACGTTATTGGTCGAGAAGGTTCGGAAGCACCTCAAGAGGAGAACAGGGGACCAACTCAGGAAACATAGCCGCAACTGAACCCGCCACCCCGAGGCATCATCGACGTAATTTCAGGAGGCTCGGTAGGGCATATAACCAGACGGAAGAGAAGTGGACACCCAGAAAGGACAGGGCCTACTCAGGAGTTTCCATCTTCTTCTCAGACGAAGATTACCCTACCGACCACATCGAACTATATGATGGGGCGTTGGTGATAACGGCATAGGTCGGGCCAGTGGATATGAAAAAGATATTGATCGATAACGGGTCCTCAGTCGACATACTGTACACGTACGCTTATCTGAGGATGGATTTAGAAGGAAAAAAGATGGAGTTAGGAGGAGAGGGACCATTGTATGGGTTCAGTGGGGACCCAGTACATGTTTCGGGCACCATTAAGTTGCCTGTTAGGTTTGGCACACCCCTCAGCAGGCAGAAGTTATGGTAAGGTTTTTTGTGGTGCAGGTGGATTTGGCCTATAATGCTATTCTGGGAAGGCCGACCCTAGCAGCCCTACAAGCAATAACATCCATACCACATTTCAAAATCAAATTCCCAACACCGAACGGGATTGGGGAGGTAAAAGGTGATCTTGATATTGGTCGAAGGTGTTATTGAAACACTCTGATTTCCTCAGGGGTCGAGGACAGCCAACAGAATCAGACAATATCCATTGAAATAGAGCCATTCACTGAGAGAAGTACCAAACCAATGGCCCTACCCATCGAGGAGACTGAAGATGTAGAGTTAATCCTCAAAAACACAGAAAAATTGATCAAGATTGGGGCAGGATTAACAGAACCACTGCGGATAGGATTGATAGACCTGTTTCGAGTATATGCCGATATCTTTTCTTGGGAGCCTAGCGATATGCCAGGGGTAAGTGAGTCAGTAACACTACATAGGCTGCATACAGGCCCGAAGAGAAAACCAGTGATACAGAAAAGAAGGATTTTTGCCTCGAAAAGGCAAAGGATCATAGATGAAGAGATCGCTAAACTACTAGAGGCAGGATTCATTTTTGAGATTGACTATCCCGAATGGCTGGCGAATGTGGTTCTGGTTCAGAAACAGAATGGAAAGTGTAGGTTATGCATCGATTACACCGATCTGAACAAGGCTTTCCCAAAGGATTTTTACCCTTTGCCTAACATAGATCAGTTGATTGATGCCACATCGGGGTACGGCTTGTTGAGCTTCATGGATGCTTTCTTGGGATACCACCAGATTTTGATGAATAAGGAAGATATCCCGAAGACAAGCTTTATCACACATCGGGCCATATATGCGTATAGGAAGATGACTTTCGGACTACTCAACGCTGGGGCAACTTACCAACGGATGATGAACTTTGTATTCGGAAAGCAGCTTGGCCGAAGTATGGAGGTATACGTGGAAGACATAATCATGAAAAGCATGTCAGACCGACATCATCTAGGGGACCTAGAAGACATCTTCAAAACAGTAAGAAGACACAACTTGAGATTGAATCCGACCAAGTGCACCTTCGGTTTGGGGTCAGAGAAGTTTTTGGGTTACCTAGTCAGTAAGAGGGGCATCGAGGCAAACCTGGAAAAAATTCAAGCGATCTTAGACATGAGATCTCCAAAAAATATAGAAAGATGTGCAGAGGTTGACGAGCCGGATAGCTGCCCTTCGGAGGTTTGTGTCAAGGTCGGCAGAAAGATATTTACCCTCTTTGACACTCTCAAGGGGCCGAAGAACGAGAAGAGTTTCTAGTGGACTTTAGAGTGCGAAGACGCGTTCTAGGAGATCAAGAAATATCTATCTTCAGCCCCACTACTGATGAAACCGATTCCTTTGGAACCTTTATACTTATACTTGGCTGCAAGCCCGATGATTGTAGGGGTGGCAATTGGTGAGGGACAAGGGAGGAAATTAGTTCCCGATATACTACGTCAGCCACGTCCTCCGGGACACTGAAATAAGATATTAGAACCTGGAAAAATTTGTGTACGCCATGATCATTGCAAGCAGAAAACTTCGGCATTATTTCCAGGGTCGGGTGATGGAGGTATATACGGATCAGCCGTTAAAGAAAGTACTGAACAAGCTAGAAGTGTTATGTCGGCTAGCAGTATGGGCGATGGAGTTAACGCAATTTGCTATAGAGTATCATCCCCAGACGACAATCAAGGGTCACGCGTTGGCAGACTTCATAGTGGAATGCTCTTTTATGGAATGAGATGTGAGTACGGTTACCGAAGCCTAATAGGGATGAACCTCGTGGACTTTATACATGGACGGGTCATCGACTTCGGACGTTAGTGGTGCAGGAGTCATTCTAACAAGTCCTGAAGGCTTCAAGGTCCAACAGGCGATTCAGTTTTAGTTCAAGGCCACAAACAACAAAGCAGAATATGAGGCCATACTAGCCGAACTTTAGTTGGCCCGAAGCTTAGAAGCGCAGAAGATAGTTATCTATAGTGACTCATAGTTGGTAGTTAAACAGTTATCAGGAGAGTATGAGGCTCAAGGGGAAAGAATGTCAAAGTATCTGTCCAAAGTGAAAGATAAGCTCATATACTTCACATCACACAGTTGTCAGGGAGTTGATCGGTCAGATAATATGGTAGTAGATGCCCTAGCCAGGTTGGCAACCACCGAAGAAAGCTCCTTCAATGGATCGGTATATCTGGAAGTCTTAGAACATCCAAGTGTACTGAAAACAGATGTGCTAGCTTTGGATCGGCTCGACTGCTGGCTCACACCATATATCGCGTATCTGGCAGAGGGGGTTCTACCTTCAGATAGAATCCTAGCAAGAAAAATCAAGCACAAGAGTTTGAATTTTATCCTTATTGACGGAGACCTATACCGAAGGGCCTTTAGCTCCCTACTGTTCAAGTGCTTAACTCCATCTGAAGCAGAATATACACTTCGGGAAGTACATGAAGGGATTTATGGGGATCATATGGGGGCCAAGTCACTGACGCATAAGATTTTGAGGCAAAGATATTATTGGTCGAATATTTATATGGTGGTTAAAGAATTCGTCAGAAAGTGTCCCAAGTGTCAGTTGAATGGTACCATCCCACACCAGCCTCACGAAGAACTATACTCGGTCTTGTCCCCGATCCCCTTTGCTATATAGGGAATCAACATCTTGGGGCCACTAATGAAGGCCAAGGGGCAAGTCAGCTTCGTGATCGTTGTTATCAACTATATGACAAAGTGGGTCAAAACTAAGCCTCTACAAAAAATCACAGAGCAAGAATGCCTAAAGTTTTTCAAGGAAGGGGTTGTTTACTGCTTTGGCATCCTAGTGGCAGTAGTTTCTGATAATGGAAAATAGTTCATGAGGTCAAAGTTCGAATGTTTTCTGAAAGAGTTTGGAATTCAGCATCGCAAGTCCTCAGTCACTCATCCTCAATCGAATGGTCAAGTTGAAGTGACCAACCGAACCCTGCTCAATGGGATTAAAAGGCGTCTAGGCGAGCTAAAGGTTCGGTGGCCAGAAGTACTGCTATGTGTTTTGTGAGATTATCGGACTACACCGAGAACAACCATGGGAGATTTACCATTTAGATTGGCGTATGGAACTGATGCACTTATACCAGTAGAGATCGGATCTCCTACTCTTCGGGTCAGTTAGTACAAGGAGTTATACAATGATGAGGGCTTGAAAACAAATTTGGATCTTCTTAAAGAAGTTCGGGATTCATCTCTAATAAGGTTGGCAGATTATCAGTAGAGAACACCCCAACACTACAATCAGAAGGTGAAGTTGAGGAGGTTTGAAGTGGGTGATTTGGTCCTCCGGGAGTCGGAGGCATCAACCCCCCAGAATACCAGCAAATTGATGCCTAACTGGGAGGGACCTTATGAAGTGGTAGAGGTGCCGAACCCAGGTACATACTGGCTTCGAGCAATGGATGGTACGGAAGTAAAGAATACATGGCATGCTGGAAGACTTAGAAAATTTTACCAGTAATAGTTATGTTATTATTTTCTTTATCCATGTAACCGTTTCAATTTTAAATGAAATAAATAAAAGTTTTCTTCGGAGATGTTTAACTTCATCTATATTCATACGGTTTTCGATACCCGATCAGACAAACATCGGGCTTAAATCGGTCAAAAAGTCGAAGATGACATAACTCATCGATAAAAGTTCCGGGTATAACTGATCGAGAAAATAATAGACTTTTAATCAGATAAACTTCAGACACAATCCGATCAGGAGGTTCGGAAAGACATAACTGATCGAGATAAGTCACGAGTATAACTGATCACAAAAATTTATAAACAAAACTATTATACTTCATTCATATCTTCTAATTTTTATAAACCTCGATCGTATAAGATTCGGGCAAAGTAAAAATAAAGAAGGAAAATGAAAGTTACAAAATTACAAGTCCTAAAAGAAGCTACTATGAAGGAGGATCATTCCCAGCCTTGGACTCTTCGTCCGAAGAGTCAAGAACCGAGGCATCTAGCCCAGTGGCCATCAGCTTCGCCCTAGCCTTTTCCCGATAAGTCTCGTACCTTTCACCAAATTGGGCCATGACTTTTTCGTTCAAGGCATCAGACTCTTCATATTCGGCTATTATCCGCTGCTTGGCTTCGGCTTGATCTTCCTTCAGGGAGTTGTTTTCCTGAATTAGATATCTCATTTTCTCGTTCGCTTCGGAAAACTTCTCCATAAGGGCTTCGATATCCTACTCCCTCTCTTTGACTTCGGTGGCCAACTGCTCCTTCTCCTCGATCAGCTTCTTAGCATGGCCTTTGAGGCCGACGAACTCATGCTGAAGCAGAGAGTATTATTCCTTGATTTTTTCGGCCTTGTGTTCGGCATGGGTTGCCTTATTCTTAGTATCAGCATGGAGATCCCGTTCCTTCTTCAGGTTTTAGTTCAGGCCTTGACCCTCAGCTTCAAGCAGCTGCACATCTGATCTCAGCTGAACCACCTTTTTAGTGGTTCAGGCGAGAGGAGGGATGTCATGAGCAAGAATGTCTTTGGCCTACAACGAACACATACATCAGCTATCAAAATCAAATTATAAGTTTACAAGAACAAGTTAAACAACCTCAGAGTTAATTGGCACTGAGCACAGACATAGGGCAACAAATACTCTTGGGAAGAAAATCCCTTGAACCGTTCGTCATCACCCAAAAGTTTGTAATGATCGAACAGGTTGAACAGAAATACTTTCGAGGGGCTCTTCGGCAAACAGGTAGTCAGCGATCTGTGGGATGAACTCGGTTTGGAAGAAGCTGTGGAGGTGACGAGGTGGTCGGTTTCGATAACTTGTTGGTCAGGATGTTGTTCAGGGTCTTCGGTGAGTCAGGGTTCTAGAGGGACTTCTTCGGTCTCCTCTAAATACTCAATCACCGCGACCTGGGCAGGGGTTGGAGGAGTCGGCTTCGATCGAAGCAGAGAAGTGGCCTTAATAGAAACTTTAGCGGGAATCTTAGCGGAAGGTCTTTTAGTTTTCTTCAGTAAGGCCATCTTCTCGGCCCGACTCATTTGCAAGACATTTTTGGTGGTGGGCGCGGCGATAGAAGTTGGAGGAGTCGGACCCGAAGTAGAACCGATGGAGAGTTCTGCAATCGGGATGGCTTCTTCCTCGGCCATCTCATCATTGATGGGAAGAGGGATCGGCCCAATGGTGACAGGAAAAGGGGTTAGGGACTCAACAGCCCCTTCGGGCTTGAAAATTGTCACTGCACAGAAGAGAATGGGTTAAGACATAAAATATCAAAGGAGAAAGAAGGGAAGTTAAGGGGGGGATTGATCAGTCAGAAGGGAGATACTTACATCCATGTTTGTATACCTAGGCTTCACTGGACAGAACTGACAAACTCCACTCAGTTTTGTTCCATCTCTTGTAAAAAGCCTTGAAGGCATTGGCTCGGTACTTCGGGAACTTGGACACTTTAGCTATGGAGTCCTTAGGATGGGCCCAATGAGGGAGAAGTTGGAGATCGGTTCCCCTGATGAAGAACCACTTGTCGTGCCACCCCTTGTTACTCGATGGGGTTTTGATGAGGACGGGTCGGTTGGCCCATTTGTTCAGTTGTCGGAGGTCGGGTTCTTTCGACCCAGTGATGGTGAATAAGCCGAAAAAGAAGTCGAGACCAGGAGTGATCCCGATCTCTTGACATAATGCGATAAAAGAAACTAAATGGATGTATGAGTTCGGCACAAGCTGTGTGAACCCGATTCCAACAAAACAGAGGAATGATGAGATGAATTCATGAAGAGGGAATCGAACCCCATACTTCAAAATATACAGGGGAACGAATACCCATTCGCCCTCAGGCCTCCAGAACATTTTCTCATCGGGTTTTAGTACCCGAAGCTTTTATTCTTTGGGGATATTGAAAAGGGTTCGGATGTCGGAGATTTGAGAGGGTGTGATGGTGGAGGGGGTGTGGAGATGAGAAAACTCCTCTTTAGAGTAATAGACATTTTGGATTCTAGCCTCAGTACTTATTGGAGTAGGAAAAATCGAGGATGTAGTGGCATTAGTAGGAGCCACCGACAAATCAACTGGAACTAGATCGCCGGTGGTGACTGAGGGGGGAGTTGGTTCAGTGGCAGGGGGAGGAATGCTAGAATCAGCCATTTGGTGCGAGATCGAAGGGAATGAGACATAAATGTGAGGTTTTGAGAAAAAAGGAACAAAAATGAAGTTCAAAAAACACGCAAAGTAGATAAAATCAGTGAAGTTTGGGGAAAGAACAAGCTCGTCGAAAATCGCCCTTGCTAGAAAAGTTTAATAAAGAGTTTGAAATGAAGAAGTCTGGGAAAAATGACAATAATGGGGGAAAGGGGGTTTTTATAGGCCCGTAGGCACAAAACCTAAGGGCGACTATTAAATGCATTAAATAGGCCCAAGCGTGGAAAGGCGTGTAATGTTTCAAGAAATAAGGATAGGCCGTTTGGAATCCCCAGGCAACTCATCATTAGTTGTCGTGACTCTTCGAATTCCTGACCTTTCAAGTCTCTAATTATAAATATATTATAACAAGAGACTGGGATGTAATGTTCGGGAGCATTTTACCGACCTACAAGTGGGCCAAAGGCCCGATGCTAGAAGGGGATGATAAGTCCATTGGGCCGAGGCCCTCAAGGGCGTTGAAGGGGTTTGGACATCCGAGTCCTCTAGACCGGAGTCTTACTTGAGATATGGTGTTCGGGTTCGAGTATCCGAGTCCTTTGGGTCAGAACCCTATTCTGGAAGGAGGTGTTCGGGGTTGGGCCTTCGAGTCTTCTGGGCCGAAGCCCGAACTATGCAGCGAGCTCGGATGGATTGGGCCTGTACAGTGGGCCGACCTGCGTACAGAGTCTGAAGTCCAAGCCATATTTGAATAAGTTAACTCCAAAGGTAGTGTTTGGATTGCATTCTACTTCTAAATTTTAAGGAGATTGTGTTGGACCCAAATTATGGTAACTTCCATAATTAAAGAGTCCTAATCCGACTCGGAGAAGGATTCTAAGGTGATGAGGCACTATAAATACAAGGCCAAGGTTACGATTATGAGGTAATACCTATTTTTGAGCACTAAACACTTAGCCTCCATTGTTAAACCTTGTGAACGGCCTATACTTATTCTCACACCGGAGCTATCTCCCGGCGGCACAAGCCGTCAAGCTTCTGTGTGATACATTATTGTGCAGGTTCTAGTGCGTAGATTCTGTGATTGGACGCGCCGGCGAAACTTGGCATTAACAGTATATGTAATTTAATACTCCATTTGTGGCAAACCTGGGGCTTTTAATATCTTGATTGGTATGTGGTTTCAATTCAGTGTTCAGAAAATTTATAGTTATTTTTACTGGAAATATTTCATTTGAGTGCAGATATATGAATATTCACAGCAAAAAATGAATTTGGGTGGTGCAGATATATAAATATCCATATTATCCACAACTTTAGGATTTAATCCCTTTAATTCGGTCATCTGGTGCTTGTTGGGTAGCAATACTGTAGCTATAAATCAGAGATGAGATATGATGGGATATTATGGGACTAAAGTGTGGTGGAACTTTACAAATACTATTTGATATTTGATAGTAGAATAACTATATCTATCTATCTATATTTATATGAACTGTTATTTTGATAACATTATTGGTAAACAATTTTCTATATAAATGCATAAAAATTGTTGAAAAAATTTAGATTACTAGTCAAAAATTGTTGAAAAAAGACATAAGAATAAAGATAATTTGGATTTGTTCATTGTGGTCACTTTTGCCTTAAAAAAGTATAATCAACTCATCTGGATTCTAAAAGATTGAAAATACAGCTTTTCTGTTTGATGAAATGTCTATGAAGGATGTGGGTTCTTGGACTGCACTTGTAATCCACACTGCCAACATAACACTTTCGTATATAATAATTTTAGAGCTAGTTGACAAAATGTCTGGTACAGTAAAGAGTATTCTAAGTTGATTTTCTGTCGGTCACGCCCATTTTTACATGTAATTATGTACATAGTGTAACTAGGACAACAAACATTAACCCAGCCATCCCAACAGCAGCAGCAACATGGCAAGAGATAACCCAGTCAACTTTAAACAATAAAGTATTGTAATTTCCTCTTCAAACAAACGCTTAGCAATTACCTGCAAAGAATATAGAGGCATTGTAACTCAGAAAAGAGAAAAAATGAACAATAAAGTACAACGAAAATTTGATGAAATACAAATTACTTTCCTTATTTCACAAAAATATTTAAAAAATAAAATAAAGAAAAACCATAAAAATTATAAGATTAGGAGAAGAATCGTTAACAGGTTGTCAGGTGATACCATTATGTCTTCTCTTCTGCTTGTATAAGATGCTAAATTTAACATGTAGTTATCTTGCTATGCATAAAACATGAATATCTTTTAGCAGATTACTTGACAGAAAATAGGAGATGTTTCACCAAACATAAGAAGCCTGCTAAAGAAAAAATTATATGGATTACTTTACTAATTTACTTTGTAATAAAATAGTGAAACTGTCAGGACCCTTGGGATGGTTTTGGGAACAGAACCATAGATGTTCACTGCAAATGAGAACATGGTTCAATGAGAACATGGTTCACTGTAATCTCATGGATGTGGAAGAAGATTTAGTTGCTAGCCAGCTTTAAAAGTACAAAAATCTCAGAAAAGAATGCCAAGTACAGAAATAGATATTGATTTGCTTCTTTTTCAGTTTCAATAACAGAAAACTGTTAAAGTGTCGCTCATAATCCCATATAAACAATTCACTGAAAACTGTAATTCTTATGATTTGACATTAATGATGATTCAATGCAAATTTATAGAATTGAGCAAATCTAACAATATCATTACCTAGTTCATGCAACAATTCACTCATATCCAAAGACGAGATAATTCCTAAATAGTAAATACTATTGAACAAGAAGCATAATACTACATTATTGTAATTTTGAAACTCATGGTGTGAGTTAACTATTCCCATCTCTTCTAAATAAACTACAAATTTATACTATTCCTAATATGTTGTCTTTCATTCTTCCATCATTCATTCCCCTTCAGTTAACATCACAAATTTTAATTTAGCTAGTAGGTGACCGAAGTTTTGCACAACATCTTTTATTGAGGATTTCAAACTATGTGAATATGACTTTATCATAGCTTAGTTCTCTACTCAGCCAGCTAAGCTTTAAGCTGAGCATGTTTTCCTGCTTCTACTCTTTTATTTATTATTGCCTAGATTGCTTTAAGCTGTTGGCATTAAACATCTCGTGAACTTTATACTAGAAATTTCTCTGCATTCAGGTTGCATTTATATAACTTGGTTGAGTGCAAAGTTCAAGGAGATGGTAACTATCAGGTCAGTTTCACTCTCACCCTTTTTGTTTAGTAAAAATTGAGCTATGCTATATAGAATGTGATAGCTATGTTGTTGTGTCTAAGACGTTCAGAAGTGTATTTAACCAGTGTGTGATTGTGAATCCTTCTAACTTGCTCAAACCAATCCCCAAAAACATCCACAGATGCTGATAAGTACATATCACCATATACCCGATCATTATCTGTAGTAACAATATTGGCTTCTTCATCACTTTCTTGCTTTCCTTTATTACCACCATCAGTTTCCTTGAAATTAATTTTCATGTGACTTGGCTTGCCACAATTCAAGCAATTCCCTTTAATTTTCCAATCAGTCTTCTCTGGTAATGTGTCATACACTCAAATAGATGAAAAATATAATATTTAGATTTTTAAAAGAAGTTCTGAAATTTGTAACCGTTGAATATTTAAATTTTTAATTTTCATGTGACTTGGCTTGCTTGTGTTGCATGTTGCTGTTGCTCGTTTCTGTTGAGTGTTGGCTGTTACACAACTTGCACTGCTGGCCTGCTAGGTGCTAGCTGCTGGATGCTAGCTGCTGAAAAGCTTACAATTTGTTGCTCATGTTCATGTTGCTGCTAGTTGCTGACTTGCTGTTGCATGTTGGATGTTGCTAGATTATAATTATACTTTGTTAAGTCATAAACTTTGTTAAGGACATTTAATTTGTTGTTGCACTGCTGCAAAAATTATATTTTATATATTATATTATATTTAATTTCTATGATTGCAATGAGATACATTATATTATATACATCTGCTGCAAAAATTAGTTTGGATCACATTTTTTTATTTCACTAAGTTCTATCTTTTAGTTATATTTCAGTTGGGTCCAAGTAGTATTATTGTTTTTAGGTGCAGTAGTTGTTCCATGAATATATATTTATAATTCATATTGATTAGGTTACACTTATGGCAGGGGTTCATGCTCTTCAAGAATTTGATGAAGGTAGAAGAAGTTATCTTTGGCAGGCCATAATAGACGGAGAAGGAAAACACATCCAGAAAATGCAACTAATGGAGTGGCCTTGAATGATGAGCGTAGTAGTAGTTATTTGTTGATAAGTCCGCTGAGGATACTCTCCAATATACATTGTAAGTACAAATTTTTTAAAATTATATTTCTTATTTTTTCTATATTCATCTTTGTAATATTTAGCTTACTTAACTAAATATTTAGCTTATTTAGCTTACATAACATTGACTTAAATAATGTTAAATAAGCTAAATAATATTCATCTTATTTAGCTTACATAACATTGACTTAAATAATGTTTATGATGATTCTGAAGAGTGCATGGAAAATTTGTAGAGCTCTGATGCTCCTGTAAATGTAGCGACTGGATCTCCTGGTTGCCCTTTATGGATACACGAAGACTCTCACAAGTCAAGCTCACCTCAAGTAAGTGAGAATTCAGGCTCCACATCTACTAAGTCACCATCTAGTTCCAACGTTGAGGCTCATTTATTTTTATTATTATGTATTTTTATTATTATTTGCATGTATTTGTTGGTAATTGTCATTTTAAAGCTAAAATTGCAATGTGAAATTATGTAGTATGATTGAGGAACATAACCGAGAAGTTTTGAATTTGATGTGAAATGATGTTGGGGTATACTGATCAAGGTTTTCCGTGAAAAAAAACAATAAAGGAAACATAATTTTAGGGCGTATGCTCTTACTTTCTCGCGTGAGCAGTAATTTTCTTTCAAGGCAATAGTCATAGGTTCAATTCTCTGTAAAGATAATGATCTCCTTGTGACCACTTGCACATAGTTTACTAGGGGATTACCCAATTTGCTTGGTCGTTTTAGTATTGGGTGTGGCCGGTTGTGACCTCTTGCACACAGTTTACTTGGGGATTACCCAATTTGCTTGGTCGGTGCAGGACCAGGACAAAAAATTTCAAGTGTGCCCCTTTTAGAGGTGACAAACAGGCGGACGGACCGGGCTCGGGCCGGGTCCAAAATGACCCGGTTTTGACGGGTTGAAATTGTGAGGCCCGTGGCCCGAGTCGGGCCGAGCCGCAAGCTTCTTCTTTTATTTATTTATTTATTTGCAAAATATTGTTAAACCAAAAATAGTAATAATAATAAATATTAAAAATAATAAAATAATTTATAATAAACAATAATTCTAATTACCTACATTAACTACATATCTCAATCAATTAAAATTCTAATAATATTATAAATTATTTTTAAAGTATATAATCAAATTTAATTTTTTAAAATTAATATAATTTATTTAACTTTTAAAAATATGTAGGATTATTACATATCTACAGATACAAGAATTGTTACAAAATAATTCTATTTGGTACGGATTGTGATTTTTTTGAAGGCGTATTCAACACAAGACACATAATTTACACTATATAACTATATAAAATTCACTACATATTAGTACTAGTTTGTTTATATAACTATATAAAATTCATTTTAATATCTTTTTGTTAAAGGTTAATTACTATCTCGAGAGCAGTTTTGCCCCTGCCCTGGCCATATATTAAGTTCAATTGTCGTATTTTTATTTTAAATGCATATTTATGAAATATTATTAATTATGTAAAATAAATTATACAATTAAATGAAAATTTAAATATGAATAAATTTTTATATTTTTTATATTTTTAATATACATAAAAAGTCAACTAATTTTTTTATCATATTACGGAGGGAATAATAAATATAATATTAAAACTCATAATCAAAAATCAAAATAGGACTTTTGTATTTTCTTAAGTTGTTAGCATCTATGATATAGAGATGTGTAATATAAACAACTTTTTAATTAAGTATGCCTTATTTTGCAGTTAAACCGTGAATCAAATATTTATTCTCGTCAGTTAATACAAAATATTTTAAATTTTACAGTTAAACCGTGAATCAAATATGAACTGAGAGGGTTGAAAGGTTTTTTTTGTGGCTAAAAGTCTATTTTGATTCTCCATATTAATTTATTGATTTATTTTATAGGAAAAAATATGTGTACACAGCTGTGTATTACACAGTAGGCTATAGCGACGATTTTTTGGGCTATAGCGACGGTTTCACCCGTCGTCATAGCTATTCTGGGCTATGGCGACAGTTTACCGTCGCTATAACCCAAAAAATCTGTCGTCCTAGGCCTACTGTGTAATACACAGCTGTGTATATACATATATATCCCTATTTTATATTATATTTTATAATTATTTTTTTATACACATACATAATTTTTAAAAAAAATTGGGCCTCCTCAACTTTGGGCCCTGGGCGATCGCCTTGGTAGACCTGCCCCAGGGCCGGCTCTGGGTCGGTGCAGTATTGGGTATGGCCGGTTGTTCATTGTTGATCTTTTCTATTATACTATTTGTTTATTGTTCAAACTCTAGATACTAGATAATTAAGTAGATATTTCACGATTTATGGGATTCCCAGTTATTTGAATTTGATATTGTTTTTAATTTAATGAGTAATAATTACATAAAATTTTACGTTTTGAATTTTTTGTATTTTAATTACATTTTTAGGAATTTATGATAACTTCTGAATGTATATGTACGGATTCAACATTTGAATTCCCAATTTTGCCTTATTTGCTAATTTCCCAGAATAACCTCAGCCAAACGTCTTTGTTTCTACTAAATTAATTTAATTTTGGAACCCATCATTTTTTGAATTTAAATATATACATGCATAAATATAAAATATATGTTTAGATATGCATGTGTCTGAATGTTCATTTTCTCATGAGTGATGATAGTCTTGTGAGTTTATTCTGCCATGGCTCATATCATCTCTGCATGATTGAGGCCTTGAGATTCTTCTGTTGAAAGCATGAGCTTTAGCTTTAGGTGGGTGTTTTTCTGTACTCAATAAAAGTTTTCTTTTTATGGAAATGGGATCTACTTTTTTACATTTTATCATGCCCCAGCCCCCAAATAATAATAGCATTACATTGACAAGTGTATAATGTTATTGATGAGTAATTAAATAGATTGATTGATTAATTAATAATAAATATATAAGTACATGTTTGTTGCACTACATGATTGATGATCTTTCTGTGAAAGAACCAAACCCAATGAGGTCATCATTTTCTAGTTCAGACTTTGTCTGTTATGCACAAATTGTCTTAAAACAAGTCCAAATCTTATCATCTTTTGTCTGGGTTTTTTCTTAGTATAAGCAAGTACAGGGGAGAAGATATGATTATGGGCATTTTCATTTAAAAATATTATTAAATTCAAAAAAAAATTCTAATCTTCTTTTTGTCCATTTTTTTTGGTGTTGGTGCAGGATTGTTCTTGGTTTGATAGTATTCCTTCCATTGATCAGAAATGGATGGGGATACAATTTCAGGCCTTGGTAATGGTGCCCAAATAGATGGCAAGGTAATGCAGACTTTTCATAAAAGCTTTGTTCAAGTACAAAACATTTTGGATCAAAATAGGCTGTTAATAAGTGAGATAAATCATAATCATGAGTCCAAGGTCCCTGACAATTTGAGCAGGAATGTGGGCCTGATTAGAGAGCTGAACAACAACATAAGGAGGTTGGTTGATGTTTATTCTAATCTTTCTAGTAATTTTAGCAAATCCATGGAAGCTTCATCTGAAGGAGAGTCAAGTGGTGCTTTGAGGTCAGATGGCAAAGATAGTCACGTGAGAAATAGGCCTGGTTAGAAAAAGCTCTGGCCTTTTTTTCTTATTATTGATTCATTTACATGTTGGAAATGAGAAAATGCACAATTCTCTTGAGGTAGTAGGTTATGATTAGATTGGCCGGTTGTTTATCTTGTCCACAGACTCCACACCCTACGAGGTAGTGGCTGCAAGTTCCACATTCATCAAATTTAAAAAAGAAAGTTAAAATATTTTGTATTCTAAAGTATTATGAAATAGGAGCCAAGCCTTGACATTGTACCACGTAGCAACTCTATTGTCGTTGTGTATTGATTTTGGCACTAAGTGTCTTTGGTGACCTATTTGCTTCATTTTCCTGATCTGGTATTATTTTTAAATGTGCAGAAAGACTGCTTCTACGACCTGCCTTACAATACTGGGTATCAAATTTTCGTACTACGTTTACGGAAGACAATGGACGAAATTATGAAGTGTACTCTCTTTATATATGTAGATATATACTTTGATTGAAGAACTTTGGTAGCTTTATATGGTTAATTGTAAAGATAATGATTGATTATGTAGTGGATAATTTTATTAAGTTAATAATATTTTAGTTTTTTATATTTTGCCATTATTTGTTACGGGGTACACAAAAAGAATGTCAAATTTTGATTTGGCAACAATATAATTCGTTACCAAAGCATTGGACAAGTTTTAGTATAGTAACAATTTTTTATACTTCTAGCAACAAATTTTCGTTGCTAATGGCATTAAAAATATAATATTTGGCAATAAAAAATTAACCTAATAACAACGGAGAGGATATTGTTGCTAATACTAAAATAAAAGGCAATATTTTTTTCGTTACAAATCATATCAACTTCCGTTGCACATATAAAGAAACGGGAACATATAATGTCGTTGCTAATCGACGACTTTCGTTGCTATTGAAATATAACCAGCAACAAACATTTTAGTTGTTGATTTAGCATAATGTCATTGCCAAATAATATAATCAGCAACGAAAATCGTTGCTAAAAAGTTTACATTCAGCAACAAAAGCAAGCTTAGGCAACAATTTTCATAATTTACTGCAACGAAAAATGTCGTTGCAAAATGGTGTCAATTGCAACGAATATGCATGGTCGTTGCAAAAAAAAAAAGAGTTCATTTCGTTGCCAATTAGCAGGCTTTTGCAACGAAATGGATTTTTTAGCAACGACATTTTACTTATTCCGCAACAATACATTTTGTTGCTAAAGGATCAATGTCTCTATACGAAAGCAAAATTTCGTTGCAAAATGTATTCTTTTGGCAACAAAAAAATACGTTCGTTGCGGAACAATTAGCAACGCTCATTGCGCAACGAAAGACACAACGACAATAAAGACATTGCCAAAACCCTTTAGCAACAAAATTTGGCACCTTTAGCAACAAAAATTGGTTGTTGCTGAAGCCCCCATTTTTTTGTAGTGAATTGTGGAAAGTTCATGAACTCATAAGTGTGGTTTGACGAACTTGGTAGAACTAAGTGTGAATGGAGTATTAAGGATTATAAGAATATATAGATTATTTAAGTAATTGATCATTAGTGGAGACATAGGTTTTCCAAAACTCCTAGCTATGCTAGACTCAAAATTTTGACATCAAGCTAAATACGCACTATGTGCTTTTGAATTTTTTTATTATCAACTCTTGTGTATGCCTGGACTTCGGGCAACCGATACCTCGTTACTTGTTGAGTTTATAAACTGATTTGTAAAGATTTTGTAACGGTTTAGAGTATAGTCTATGCTAATTGTTTCGGCTAGACGATAATGATTTGAAATATCAAATATATTTTTATTTATCACTCATGTACCATGTAACATGGTGCAAAGATGATAAAAAGTTGATGGAGTTGCAAATACAGGAATATTAGTGTTGCATTTGATCTAAAATCATTATTCCACTATTGTATGATGTGTTATGACAAGTCACTCAATGACAGCATCCTTAAACCGGGTTGTTAAATAGTACCGCATCATGACATCGTCATTTTCAAACTAAAATTTTAATTTGCCAATGGGCCGGGTTTTGGTTATACATATTCGTATTTTGATTGAAATTGATTATTGATATGAGTCTACGCTATTCGATTCAGCTATACCAACGTTTATGAAAACTCTAAGTGTTCTTTGAAAATTTTCCCGAACCAAATTATTTTGGTGCGGAATTCGATAAAACTGAGGTAAGAAAATTTTATGCGCCCAAAGAGGATAAGAGGAACAAGAAAATGGTTCTG